>BQNB010003423.1:69297-115060 GCA_026074375.1 Tanacetum coccineum
GAGATAAGTAATCATTGCACAGAATAAACAAACCAACTTCTAATCGGATTAATGATGGCTAATACAATTTTCTATTATAAGGCTCGATCGCTCTTTTATCTTCTGTTAATTTGCTTGCATGGGTTAAAGTGTCTTGAATTGATTGTAGTCACCACCAAACTCATGCCAGTCTCTCAGGCTGAAAACCCCCCTTTTACCTGTTAGAATTAGGATTATAACTAACATAGAATTAGCATAGGTTTGACTTAGATTAGTAAACCAAAATATAAATAAATTTAGAGATTTAACCTCGCCTTAAGTGTTCGACACCCTACTTACCACGAATCTACCACCGACCGGGTACACTGCCCGTTAAAGTGTTGTTTTTGGTTAAGTTGGCAAAATATAAATTTAAAACTTGAATCATAAAAATATACACCACACAACGACACAATCAAGTTTTTGGCGCCGTTGCCGGGAGTGAAAATTAATCTTGATTTTTATTTTATGTTTTGGTTTTCAACATTAGATCTAACCCTTAGGAGTAGTGTTATTTAGATTAGTGTATATTCTTGTATATTCTGTATATTTTGTATATTTTGTTAGTTTAATTGTTTACTTGTATATTTGTGTGTTTATATTAATTGTTTTGCTAATACACTATTCTGGTCGATAACTCGATACGGCGTATCCACTTACATTGGATACGGCGTATCCACTTCCATTGGATACGGCGTATGGATCATCTGAAACAGAATCAGAATCTTAGTTTTCGTATTTGATTTTCGTGCTTAATTTTTAATCCTTCTTCAGAACAAATCCTGCTGATATTTTTACCTATGTCACTATACATACTTATCAGAGCTAGTCGATTGAAGAAGTGATGAAGAACAAGGGAAAGAAGTCAAGTATGGAAACATTTGCGCCTAATGACAAAGCAGATACTATTCCGAGATTACAAATATTACAGTTAACGGGAAAAATGCTTATGAGCTAAAAGGAAAATTCTTGGATGATCTGCACAACAATGCTTTTAGTGAAACAAACGGAAAAGACGCAGTTGAGCATATTGAATATTACCTAAAAATTATTGACCTAATCAAATTACCCAATGTAGATCATGATAAACTAAGAATTGTTGTTTTCCCAATCTCATTGGCTAGAGGTGCACGGAGATGGTTTGATAAAACCAAAGAATCAGTCACTTGTTGGGTCGACTTAACTGCTAAATTTTTTAGAAAATACTACTCGCCTTCTTGCATCGAGGGAAATAACACTCCCGTAATAAAATGGGACCCAGCTAATCCAAGATTTAAAGTCTGATTGGATACAAAGTTTGTAAACTATAAAACGATGGATGTATTCACCAAAGGAACTTTGTAGGATTACTAGAAAATAGGTGGTGATGAAATTGAGGTATCTGATGATGAATCTTCTAATCTTGATGAATACTGGAATGATAAGGAAGAAACCACCAAAATTCTTAAGATAGAAACAAATGTTTTTTACTACGAGACACCTCTCTGTTTGGCATTCAATGAATTTAATTACCTTCTCAAAGTAGATCCGGACTTACTTACAAATGATATTATAGGGTTTAAAACCTATGAAGATTACAAAGATGATTGGATCTATGAATGGAACGAGAATGTACCATGGGTGTATGACAAGTCATGGCTTGATAATGGAATATGGAAGGAATCGAAACCAGTCTAACATACTTGCAAGCCTTTCAACTATAAAACTAGATGTTCAGAATGTCCAACCTGTAGTTGGAGAGAGGATGGTTATTGTAATGGAGGAAATTTGCCCGGAGCTTACCATATTGGAAACTCGCTTCATTACCAAGACCTTGAATGGTACGAGGCTCTAGAAGATAGCGAACTAAAAGATAAAGATTTACGAAATAAAGCTATCATGGAGGGCTTGATCAGTGATGATGAATCAAGCAATGATTGTTTGAAAAGATGGAAAAGCTATGAGATTTACTACCATGATTATGATGAAGGGGAATATGAAAATGAAACTCATGAAGAAGGACATGAGTTATGTGGTATCGAAACTCGCAAGATACCGGTTTGCCATATAAAAAGATACAAGATGATTAAATATTCGTTCAATAATGATGAAGAATATGTTGCTGTAAAAGAAGACGAATATGACGATCTTACAATCACAAGTGAAGAGGCGTGCCGAGCTTACCAGGAAATCTTTCGGATGATGGACGAAGGATGGATGGTTACGCGCACCGAGTGAGAAGCTGAAGAAAAGTCTAACTTAAAGACTTCGCTGTAAACAAAAGTGCTTCCCGGGAGACAACCCAGATTGTTATTTAATTTTATCGAGTCTGTCTTCCCAGACATCAATATGGCGTATCCGCTCCATACCATACGGCGTATTGATTGTCTGGACGTTATCAGTCTTTACTTTTTATGCACTTTAAAAACATTATTGTCAGTTCTGGCAATACGGCGTATTCATGCACATGATACGGCGTATTCACCAAAACTGACCCGTATTTAGTTTGTTTAGTTTAGTTTAAATTAACCGTAGGTACCAAGATAGGAATTTCCTATATTTTATACAGGACCTCGTGAAAGAAATATCGACGAATATTGGTGGAGAATTTACAAATCTAGAGATCTTGAAGTGTTGGAGTCTTGAAACTTCAAGGCGGTTGTTCAACATGAAATCTTGCTCAATAAATCTACATGGAGAATCTACCGAGCAAATATCAGGGGAGTTTCTCATTCTAATTCTTTTTAATTCCCGTATTTAATGTTTTATCTATACAACGAGGACGTTGTATAATTCAAGTGGGGGGATGGAATTAGAATGTTTACTTGTCCTATTTTTCACACTAAAATGCTCAAATTTAAAAATTTTTCAAGCATACTTTTGTGAAATTACTTGATACATAACCTGCACACAATAACCCTTGTTAGATATTGTGAGATTACAAATCCAGTTTCTAAATGTTAACCCGAATCTCCAAAAAATATGAGTGGTGCCGGTGATGTTTGTAGACATTAAGAACTTGGCTAGTATATCTAATTGAGACCCAGTGAATTAGTACTATGGATTTAGAGTGAGTAACTTGTTTAAATTGGTAAATTTTAGGATTACACCCAAATCGCCTTTACATGTTGCTTATTAACTAACTACACCGGTTAGTTAACCCCCATATAAACCCTTTGTTTACTCTCACTTTAAGAGTAAGATACCCCTAGAATAACCCGTAGAGCCAATCCTTTAGGAACTACACCAATTATTTGTTTCGTTACACCTTAGTCTACCCTGTTAGATTAAGTTTATTTTACAGTTGCTAGTTGCTTAAAGTGTAAAGTTTGTATTTCCTGAGTCTTGTGTCTATTTTGGTACGGTTGGAAGAAATTTGCACATTGCAAATGGGAATGTATATTATAGTCAAAACTCATGTATTTTACTACCATCGCAATATTGGAACCCTAAAATAATGAAGAATTATTGAAGTGAATGATCCAGAATTATTTATAGTTCGAGAAGAGGGAAACACACCCGAGTTTCATAGTATAGTGTTATGAAAAAAAATTGAAAAAATTAGAAAAATTGCAACAAAAAAGAAAAAGGAAAGTTTGAAGATATTCGTTTCGCAACTATCGAAGGAATTACATGAAGGATCGATTATTCGTTGATACAAATCGATGATGTAGAGTATTGTATAAAGTGGTAGATATCGTCACTTGCCTTGTAATGTAAATGTAATTATGGATGTTTGGGAAGTTAACCGTTACGGAAAGCAACTTAGGTTGTTTGTTTATATCTAGATCAAGCAAGACGATGATAATATTTGTGTCTTTATCAAGGTAACGGTCCGGGAAAATGTAACTAGCAACTTGTATTTCAAGACTTCATCCATTTGTTTCGTAACTATTATTTAACAAAAATTAATTCCCTTTATTAATCCTTAACCATTAGTTTTTACGCGATGAGATTTGATCGAGCGTAAGCATGTCATCTGTCGATAGCGGTCCACCCCCCGATGTATGCATGTCTCAGCTGCCTTGTTGGTTTATAATTATTGTGACAGTCCAGAAGATCCATACCTAATATTACTCTACTATTCCAACTCTTTAAGCTTATTCGAGCTGGGGGGGTGAGCAGTCACCTGTGTCCTATCCCTTGTACAGTGTGTATGGTGTGGTCTTTGTCGCTCATCTAGAATATGGTATCGATGAAAAGATTAGGTTAGAGTAATCAACCCTAAGCCTTATCAAACAAACCCAAATTTTACCTTTATTAACATTGTATTTCCTTAGCTTTAGCGGTGGAGATGTGTATCCATTGAGTCAAGCTATGATAAAATACTCGTCATGACCGAGTCAGATTGAGCAAATTAGTTTGCATGTACAATATAGATTAGTTGATGTGATTTGACGTTTTTTTTATCGATTCTACTCAAGAGGTGTTTGGTTGTGTAACTTGTAATAATCAAATAATGCATTTAAAACGGAAAATATCCTTAGGGATATAATTTTTAAATAGACTTCTAAAGGCTACATGAGGACAAAGTCGGATTCAAAAGTGGGGGATAGTATGATAACATCAAATAACGTCTAATTTATAGCTATCAATTTATCGTATATAATTAACCCAAATTGATAATTATTGCAAAGAATATAATTACTTAATCGTTTATATTTTAGAATTGTAGTAATTAAGTGGAGTACTTGGTGAATATTAGCAAAAGGTGCGTCATACCTGACGGGAGGAGCTTGAAATGAAAAGATCATTTTGAAGATTAATGATTCTGGCAACCAATACTAACCATATCCATCAAGGAAGATACGACGTATCCGTGCCTGCACTTACCAAAGACCACAAAGGAAACAAGCTTAATACGCTGCATCAAAAGAGATTCCATATGCCGATCAAGATATATATGAGACTATTCTGAAGATATCAAATGTGGTCCCTACTGCCAAAGAAACGCCAGATAATCCAATACGCCTGAATCCAAATCCATTAGATACGCCGTATCAGAACTGACATCTAGACAATAAAAGTTAATAATAATAGAAAACCTCAAAAACGATTTTAAGAGTGTGCTAAATCATATATCCACGATACCAACACCACAAAAGTCAATTTCAGAAGGAAAAAAGTCAGAAGAGTGTCTTGTGCTACGCCTTCCATCCATAGAAGACACGTGTAATTTCTTATACTTTTGTAATCACTATTAGTTTTTAGGTATCCTTCGTTAACTCGGTTAGTTTATCATGCTAAAAAAAAGAATTCTGTATTAATTATTATGTTTGAAGGCTAATACCTTTTGGGTATAAAGCCATTATTATGAAGGATCTGAATGCTTGGTTTGTTAAATCTACTATTATTGCTTAATTATCGTTGAATGCTTGGTTTATGTATATATCAATTTATACTAGTTTACGTGCGTTTTGTATGCGACCTAATCATCTCAACTATGATCTAGTGAACGTCTAAGTAATCTAGATTCCGGTATAGCTCTCTATATAGTGATTTATACAACAGAATCAGTAGGATCACAAGTATTGTCCATCTATAATCAAGCTAAGGAATAACCTTCGGCTTAACTATTTAACGAAACTGCCTCTGGTTTATTGAGAACACGTTGACTAGTAGGTGAATCTAGATGTAATAAACAAATAATTGTCTGATTCCATTGGATAGTGGACAAGTGGACTACTAGATATAAAAATATTGCCATCTAAGCAGTAAGTGGTAAAGTCATCTGAGCTAAAGGGTTGTAACAAATTACAATTGCTTTAATCCCTAAGATAATAGATTATAACAGTAATACAGGATGCCGATAATACGTATGCTTTTAATTATGACAGAATTAGATGTGTCTAGGTCTTAGGATGAAGTCCCGCCTAAGTCTAAGAATGATATTCCTCTTCGAGATAAGTAATCATTGCACTGAATATACAAACCAACTTCTAATCGGATTAATGATGGCTAATACAGTTTTCTATCATAAGTCTTGACCTGCATCTTTTATCTTTTGCCTAATTTTGCTTGGCGGGGTTAAAGTGTCTTGAATGGATTATAATCACCAATGAAACCCGTGCCAGTCTCTCAGGCTAAAACCCCTTATTTTACATGTTAGAATTAGGATTAGAACTAACATAGTATTAACATAGGTTTGACTTAGATTAGAATTAACTTATATTAGATAACCAAAATATAAATAAATTGAGAGATTTAACCTCGCTTCAAGTGTTCGATCATACCCTACTTACCAACCGAATCCAACACCGACCAAGTACACTGCCCGTTAAAAGTGTAGTTTTTTGTTAAGTCGTAAAATATAAATTTAAAACTTGAACTATCATAAATAAACACCACACAACAACAATCAGCTTTTCCTTTTTACCCCGAACACATGGAAACATTCAATAAGGTACTGTAAGTGATTTGAAGCATTTAGGAACACTCTAAATGAGGTTTAGACTTAGAGAGGAGCAAAAACAAATCCTCTCGTTTTTCAACAAAACGCCAACTCAAATCTTTAATCAAACGCCTCTAGCCAAGGCCGAAACTTCTTTCTAAACCTAGTATGATCATATTTTCAACATACCATCAAACGAAAGTATTCATTTGACCTTAATCCGGATTTACGTTGTCTCTAATCACGTAACGGGTTTTACTCCCTTATTCATCAAAGTAAGTCAAAGGTCACTTTCTGTAAACGCATCCTTTCTAGTTATGGGATATGTTTTACTTGGGATGCAAAGCACTTAGCTTATTTACATCAAGATGATTAGTGATCAAATCCATTGTTGATTATCATGGATTAAAGTTTAAATGACTAAATGAGTTTGTGGTATTTGGAGGTTAATCATACTTTGAGTTTTCTCATCTCCTTAAATATAAATGTTTTACAAACTCACACATGTATTCCTCACATGTACAAGATGACTTACAAACTCCCACACTTCTTCTATACAATCCTACAACCCATCCTTACTAATCATGTGTTTACCCTTCTTACCCAACAAATGATTATATCCTTCACACACTCTAAACACTCTTTTTCTAAACAATCTTATAATCACATTTTCCCACACTTTTCTCTCTTATTAGCAATGTGATCATAAACCCAAATCAATCCTTTGATTTCATCCTAAACATCATCACCTTCATACTTCTTATCTTCAAAATCTTCTTTAAGCCTAAACTCCTCTTCACATAAACCTTCCCCAAATAACACTCATATGTGACAACTCACATTTCCTTACACAATATACTCTCCTTGTACTTGTTGTCCCTCTTGTCTCCTTCATTCCCTACATAGGCTCCTCCATATCCCATCAAAATATTCTCCACCACATATCCACTATTCACCTTCTTCCTCACAACAATTTTAATTTCACACATACACACAATGAATACAATCAATAACGTCTATTTTTATAGCAATATTTTTATCCTATGTTATTAACCCATTTTTGGTATAGTTTATTGCAAAGAATTGTATACATAATCGTTTATAATTTTGAAGAATTGCATTCTAATTATGGAGTACTTATGGTGAATATTAGAAAAATGGCGAGCATTCTGGTGCTTAAATGAATGATATTTTGGAAATGAATTACAATTCTGAAGACTAAACGCCTATCCAACAAGGAAAATACGGCTTATCCGTGCCTGCACTCACCAAAGACCATACACAAAGGAAAAAGCATAAACGCCGTAACCAGAAAAGACCAATACGCCGTTTGGAAACTAATGTAATGAATATAGTATCTAGAAGATATCAGCGTGGTCCCCTACCTCCAAGAAATCCCGATACGCCTTTCTAACCTTGGGGGGGTTTGGGGGGAGGGGGGGGGTTGGGGGATACCCGTATCGAAACCGAATTCTAGACCTTATAAATAGAAAAAAGACTCAAAAACGAGTTTTAAAGTGTGCTAATATCATATTCTGATACCTAAACATAAAAGTCAATTTTCAGAGTAGAAAAAGAGCAGAAGAGGTCGAGCAACACTATCAATATCCTAGGAACAACGTGTAATACCATATACTTTAGTAATCAATTTAATTTTTGTATCATTCGGTAACACGGTTAGTTAACCTTGGACTAAATAGATTTATTTTGTATTATATTATGACTTTTGAAGGATAATACCTACGGGTATTTTAGTCCATTATTATGAAGATGTGAATATTTGTGGTAATTGTTTATCTCGATTTCTTTGATTTATCGGTAAATGCTTGTTATGTTTACAATTAATACATGTTACGCGGCTGTTGTATCGACCAACATCAACTGTATCTAGTGATATGGGACCAAGTTAACTAGAGTCCGGATTGCTTTTCATATAGTGATTAATACATCTAGAAAAGAGGAATAAAAAATAATTGTCCTTCTATATCTGTATCTAGGATACGCTTTGGGTTTAACTAGTTAATTAGATATTGCCAATGGTTTATTGATCGTGTTGACTAGAAGGGTGAAAGCCCCAACCTAGATAAATCAACAAATATACGCTCTAATTCCATGGATAGTTGGACAAGTGGACTACTAGTGTATAAATCACCATTAAGCGGTAAGTGGGTAAAGTCTTTATGAGCTAGGGTTTAACAAGATCACCATTGCTTTAATCCCTAAGATAGATTATAAACAACAAATAAGGATATGCTTTTATTAGGATGCTTAATTATGATTGAAATTAATGTAGTCTCGGTCATAGAGATGTAAACTCCACAAGACTACCTCATTCATCAACCCAGGCCACGCGATACGAAATCATATTCCGAGAAAAAACAAACCAACAATCTAAACGGATAAAAGTGGTTAATACAGTTTACATCAACATAGGAGTCCACGACCGACTCATTTAATCATTATGTATTTAATTAGCTGCCTAAGGTAAAAGTGCCAGAAATATGCATGTAGTCCCCAACCAACCAGTGCCAGTCACATAGGACACAAAAACCCCCTTATATACAAGATAGACAATTATGATTAGAACAAAGCAAAGGTTTAGCATAGGATGTAAAAATAGAATAGAATCTCCCAAAGATAAAATACTAACTAATTAATTAACATGATTAGATTTAACCTCGCTTCAGTGTACGTACAACCTTTACTTACCACGAAACAACAACGAATCGTGGGTACACATATGCCTCTCATTAAATGAAACTTGCCCTTTAAATTGTTGTATCTGGGTTTATGTCAGCAAAATAAAAATTAAAAAATTATACATGCCATAAAAATATACACCACACAATCGACACACACTCAAGTATTTGGCGCCTGCTGCCAAAGGGGGAATAAAAATTAATCTTGATTTTAATTGATATTCTTGGGTTTTTATCACCATTAGATTAGATATAACCCTTAGGAGTAGTGTAATTTATATTAGTGTATATTCTTGTATATACTGTAAATTTTGTATATTTGTCTTTAATTATTTGCTTGTATATATGTGCGTTTAATTGTTTTGGAATTACATTGTTTTTTTAATACATTGTTCAGGTTGATGAGCTGAAAACGTCCCGAAAATCCACTTCCATCGGATACGGCGTATCCAACTTTCTGTCTAATACAGCGTATTCATTCAAACTGATTAATATGGCTTATCCACTTCCATTGGATACGGCGTATTGATCATCTGGAACAAAAACAGAAATCTTGGTTTCCCTATTTGATTTTCGTTCTAATTTTTTTCTATCTTTCTTCAGAGCAAATCCTACTGATTGTTTATCCCTTATTTCAGGTAGTACATGACAAGGAGTTCAACAAACGAACTATTCACACCTTACAAAGAACCTGAACGAGAATTTCGATCATCTAGGAGACACTTCAAGTCACTAAGTCTTGACGAATTGAGATCGCCTGATTTTAATTTATTTTCTAACCAAGAATACTCGGAGGAAGAAGAAGCGAAAGCAATGGCAGAAACCATGGAGCAATACATGAGCAAGACCCGAACGGACTATGGATCGGAGTGCTGGGGCCTAAGAATGAGGAAAAAGAAAGTTTTTGAACTGAAAGGCCAATTGTTTTAAGGAGCTTTGAGAAAACAAATACTTTTAGCGGTTCGATAATGAGGATGCAACGAAACATACGAAAAAGATTCTCGAAATAATTGACCTTAATCCAATGTTCCTAAACATCACTTGATGATCAACTAATGCACCTGAGTCTTCATTATATCCTTAACTGGAGTCGCAATGTCATATGGCTAAGAAAACGAACCAAACTTGTTCGCGATCAAAACTTAGGAAGATCTTAAAACTAAGTTTTTGAACAAATATTGCCCACATGGTCAAACTGCGAAGAAAATGGAGGAAATCAACAACTTTCAGCAAGAACCAGATGAAACCCTTTATCAAGCATGGAAGCGCTTTAAAGAACTCTTGATGAATTGTCCTTAACACTATTTGACTGAGATGCAGGAGGTAATTTTATTCTACAAGAATGTTCCAACACGACAGATTCTGACTCAATGTTGGCCGTTCCAACTAAGACAGTTGCGCCGATGCATAAAAAGGACATCCAAGAAATGGCAGAATACTCTCAAAAATGGCACAATGGAACATCTAGAGGAAGAAGTACTGAGACTTCTGACGGACTGGCTGCTATACAAGCACAACTGAATAATCTAGGAAGAGAATTCAAGAAGGTGAATGAAAAAGTTGATGCTGCTTAAGTAGGATGTGAACAATGCAAAGGACCCCATTACACCAAAGATTGCCTACTAAAAGAATAAGGGAAAACCCTAGAAGAAGCTTACTACATGCAATTTAGTGGACCTTTTCAAGGCGGGGGATATAGAGAAACAACTCCAGGATTTTATCAAAGGAACAACGTAAATCCTTCGTACTAAGAATGAAAGCAATCAATGGAAGATACCTTGGGCAAATTTATGGGAGAATCGGCAAAGAGACACGAGGAAAACTCTAACTTGATCAAAGAAATCCGAGCTTCAATGAATGCTGCCATAAGTTTAAAACATTAGAGATACAAATCGGGCAAATGAGCAAGGTACTACATGAGAGAGGATTTGGAAGTTTACCTAGCTCGACTGAAACGAACCAGATAGATCAAGTCAAGTCAATCTCGACTACTATTGAAGCTGATTCACACCTGATAGGCCGTATTGGATCTCCTCAATACGCCATATCCACTGGACAAAACAATACACTGTTGTACAAGTCAAGACAAACGACGGTTCCTTTTCCAAGTCGTTTGGATAATTATTACTATGAAAAAGAAGAGGGGAACTATGGACCAAAATTAGTGGAAGCTTATGGAGCTTCATATATCAAAGAATCTATACCCAAAAGGAGAAAGACCCAGGGAGTTTCACTTTACCTTGCTTTATTAACAATGTTTGCTTTGATAATGCCCTTGTTGACTTAGAGCTAAACGTTAGTGTTTATGTCAGCCCTCTATGACCAAGACCATATATTAAGATAAGCGGAATTAGCTCACACTAAGAGCTACCAGTGGAATTAGCGGATAAAGATAGTGAAATATCCAAAGGAATTGCTGAAAACGTACTAGTAAGAATTAATAAGTTTACTTTCCCCGTAGACTTTATGATTCTAGATATGCCCGAGGATGTTAAAGTGCCCTTGATCCTTGGAAGACCATTTTTGTTTACCGCTCGTGCTAAAATTAATGTTTACAAAAGAAAGATTACTTTAAGAGTTGGGGAAGAAAAGATTATTTTTAAAAGTGTTAAACCTGATAGTAGTTTAATTAAGAGGGTCTACATGCTAAGTTTAAGAGAAAGAATGGAACTTGATTTAGAAGCTAGGCTAATGGGAGAGACTTTGGTGATTGATAGATCATTAGACCCTTTGAATGGAGATTACATCGAACTAAATGATCTAAATGAACCATTGAGCTTAGGAGAGATTAAGGTGATGATTTAATGCCTACCATTAAGGAAGGTAAGGTAATTGAGGAATTTAGAACCAGGGATGAAAATCTTGATACTAGAATTGATGATTACCTTAGTTATTACAACAATGATAAGAAAATCTACATAGACTGTGCTCCAAACTAGCAGCATAAAGTTTCATGCCATGAAAGGATTTGGAATTTACACACGTCAAACTGTCTTCCGTTATTGGTAGTCAATGTGATGTCCAAAAAAGTTTCATAACTCAATAAAGAAAGATAAGATGGAGTACAAAGGTGAATTATGTTGTAGGAGCTTAATGAATGTGCCAATTTGTTAGTTGGAACCTTTTTTTTGTTTGTGACTGCCTTTGCAGTTTGGAAGATATGGATGATTATCACGAAAAGGAATGGCTAAGATGTTATTGTTGGCGAACCGTTTTAAGTGGAATTTTGGAATTAAAGCAAGACGGTTTGATGGAATGATTACCATTTACAATGGTGATGAGATGTACGTAAAAATACTAAATGTTGCGATCACAATCCGGTTTACAAACACCACACTAATGAGCAATGCAATAAAATCCCACCATTACTGAAGGTAAGTGAACATGATAAGATGAACAGGATCTCACACTCATACCAAAAGTTAAAGAGGTTCTGCAAAGGAGTTTTGAATCTAGGACCCGACTTTATTCGAGTTCCGTCAATAAAGAATGCTCACGGACTTTTGTGTTGTTCTTGTATTATCTTGTGTTATTGATCTGATAAGTAACACGCCCCGGATCCTTATTCCGCTGTGACCCATTTTGGGGGTGTTACAGATATCCTGGCGGTCATACGGTGTACAGGTGGGACAAAGTCGGCAGGAGCTGGGTGCTCTTCCTCCTCCTCCTCATCCTCGTCCTCATCATCATCATCATCCCCATCAGCAGGGTAGTCAGCTGGATCCTCCTTGGGATCCTTATCGTCCTCCTCCAGCTCCTCCTCTGGATCAGACTCAGGAACATATCCTAGGGAATCTGCAGTGAGTGAGGCAGCAGTAGCAGGTAGTGGCTGCTCCTCGGCCGGGAGTATCTCATCCTCCTGTGGCATGTACTCAGGGTACATCGGCTAAGGAATAAAGTCCAGTGGGGGAGGTGACTGCGGCTCCTCGGGGCCAGGTATGTAGTCAGGCGATGGTGGAACCTCAGGTCCAGGTATGTAGTCAGGCGATGGTGGAACCTCGAGTCCAGGTATGTAGTCATTATGTAAGCATATGGGTCCTCTGGCATAATGGGTGGTCTATTGACTCCTGGTGAACCGATGTCTGAATCGTCCTCAACTGGAAAGGATACTGATGTGTATGTAACTGTAGAATGCTCAGAATCTGACATGATAATATCCGAAATCAAAATTAGCTTATATAAGTATGCTAATATAAGAGTCTTATAGTAATATACATTTAGATTATAACATGTATCAATCATGAATATCAATCATGCATGTATCTAGCCTAACCGACTAATGCACAATTAGTGTATGTATGTCCCGTGAAAACCCCTTTGTATGAATGCAATGTTTGAAAACGGTTATAGTCCAGCAAAAACATTTGACCTGGTTCTCTATAACCTTGGCTCTGATACCAATCTGTAACACCCCCAAATAGGGTCGCAGCGGAATAAGGGTCCGGGGCGTGTTACTTCTCAGATCAATAACACAAGATAATATAAGAACGACCAAAAAAAAAGAGGGGGGTTCGGGTTTAAAACTGATACATTGGATTTAATAAAGTATGTGTTACAAAAGCCCGAAGCTTTACTTGTTTACTTGTTATTATTACAAAGATTTCCAGCCCATAACAGATATACAAAATGTAATGCGACTAAATCTTTAATGCATGACTTCAAAATATAACCACCATGTTTCCTTCGCACCTCGTGCTTAATGAACTCTGAAAAACATTGGCATTTAAAACCGTCAACATTAAAGTTGGTGATTTTCATAGGTTTATGTAAATGTATATGCAGACCGCACCAAGACTTTCCCAGTGATAATGGCAACAGATGATACATCACAAAATGCAATTACGTTGCCTAAGCTCATGACACCGGAAGCTCGCCATATTGAATAAACATATATTAAATATCTTGCTACATTGCGCCCCACGTGATGATGTTCAACCCATAAACATTCTATTTTCGACATTTGATATAAGTTGTTTTTCCATGATGCTTAGTCTTCCACAAACACGGGCGAGGTCAATCCTAAATAGATATTTCTACCAATCATTCTAGCTCACTTTTACAGTAATTGAACAGGTACATGATTCATGGGCATAGTGGGTTTATCGCTACTTTAGCAAACGTAATCATAATAAATGTACACTTGCGTCCAATTTGTTAAAACATGCATATGTTTTCTCACCGCAATAACTTGTAAATCAATAATTGTAAAATATGGGGCTATGAACTCACCTTGAGTGAGGTAAATTCTGTAACAAAATATCACAAGTCAAAAACGCGTCACGCTAAACGCCCGAGGGCTACCTAGTTAATATAGGTCGAATTAGTAATAAAGTATGTTGTCTAACAACAAATGTATATAATCCTATATAGTTATCATCGTACTATCGTTCGGGCTATCATAATTTAAGAGGTCATGACATGACGCTCTCGAGGAGTTTAGGGACACTTTAAATCGTAAATCCAAAAACTCGTCGCAATACGCCATCAGAAGAAGCCTCATTATGATGAAAATTTCCATGTAAATTTAGAACTTCGTAACTAATAACATATATAATCTAATCATAGCTTTATCACCATCCTATTTGTTTTAATGAAATCGGTAATTATAAAGTAAAAACGTTTATTAATTACGCCTTTAGTAATAATGGACATAACTTTGTCGTTTTTAGCCCGTTTCTCCCGTTTCTCGCGTTTCTTACGCCCACGCTTTCGTATTAAGACGAGTGATCATAAAATCACATTTTTAGGTTTTTGAGATTCTGTGATGAATAGTGTTTTTACTGTTCATAACAGCTATATAATCGTTTTTATACTTTTAATTAACGTAAAACCCGTTTTTGTCGTATCTTATTCGTTATAGCTCCGTTTTTAGCGATTCTTTCGAACACGTTCTCGTAATTGAAAGTTTTATCATATTATTGATGTTTACAAAGTATAAGTTTCTGCCATGAATAGTAACTTTTTATAAAATTTGTTTTATAAAGTATTTAGCGTCGTAAACTCGTAACTAGCGTATCTTCTTCGTTATAAATCGGATTTTCGAGTTTCTTATCATTTTGGAATCCTCATGAGATGTACTATCTTTATAAAACATAATATGGGTGCTTCCAAAATCGAACCAAAACAGAAAGTTTGAGGTTTTGTGATTTAGACATGTTTTAAGCATGATTTTTGTACCATTTAGATTCAACACTTAGTTACAACTACTTTACAACAATTATATCTTATGTCTTACATATATTAAATTCATTAGTTCATACTTTGCTCATGTGAGTCCAAGATAACAAGATTAACATGTTATTTTACCATTTTTACTTGTAATTTATTAAGTAAATCTTTTAAAACCCTAATTTGTTCATAAACATGTTATACTTAACCAAGTGTGTACAAGAGTTATACTACCATTATAACATCATATTAACATTCATATAACATATAAATAAGTTCATAAAACATTAATCATAAGTAAATATTCATTTTACATATTCAAAAGTATCCTAGATGGTGATTTAGCTAAATATAACATATGAACACATAAAATCTTAGTTATGAAATGATTAAGCTTTATATATAACCTTGTGTGGATGAGTAGAGAAAAGAAAACCAATCACACCCTTGTGATTTAAACTCTTGGCTTGAAAAATTAGGATGAAACCCTAATTTTTACCAAAAACCCTAATCTTGCAATATCTTGTTAAAACCCTTTCAAAGCTTAACCAACCCTTCAATTCTTCTTAGAATACCTTAAGTATGATATGTAAACACTAATATGGTGAAAGAAAATCAAAGTATGGATTGTGTTTGGTAAGGGTTTTGAGCCGTAGGTGTAAGGAGTAATAAGGAAGAGTTTTTGTGATTTCTTTGTTAAGGAATGAAGTAAATGAGTTTTCTACTTCATGTGCATGCATATTTATACTACTAATGAGATATTATGAAGATATTTTATGTCTAGTGGAAGTATGCAAGGTGGAAGGACTAGGAAAGAAAGTGGAAGCTTACTTTGGATAAGTTTGGCTAGTCATGAGATCAAGTTGATATAAGATGCATGTATGAAGATATTTGTGATGGTTCCTTGGTCCTATCTTGCTTTCCTAGTCATATTACACGAAATTATGCATGTGTATATGTTAGGATATGTTTTTGATCATTTATATAATGTATACTTGCATTATATAAAGTATAATGTAGTATAGACTTAGAAAAATGTATAACTTGTACATTGTAAGTTATGATTTGAATTCCTTCATAATGAATATGTATAAAGTGATAAATACTTGAAGTTTTAAATAAACTTTAAGTATTAAGTATAAATTTTAGGTATTTGATGAAGCGTAGATAAGTTAACGTGCTTTCGGGAAGGCCTAAACGTACTTTATCGCGAAATGTAAACACTTAATGTAACCAATAAAAACAAAATGAACAAAGTTATTAATTATCTTCATAATAATCATATAACACTTGCTTGATGTAAACATTTAGTTGTTTAATGCATGTTTACATTGTATGATCATTTTTAGTTTACGTGATTTAGCTTAACGATTACGATTTAAAAGCAAACGCGTAAAACCCCAAAAATAAATTATGAATTACATAACGTCGTACAATGACCTAAAATACGAGGTGTTATAGTTGAACATGAGACAACGTCGTTTGTTAGAGTTGCTCAGTGATTAGGAATGTGAGATTAGTTATCACCCGGGGAAAGCAAATGTTGTTGGTGATGCTTTGAGCAGGAAAGAAAAAAATTAAACCATTAAGGGTTCAAGGGTCAGAATAACATTTCTTCAAGTTGAAAACATGAAAAACGTCTTGTGGACCCTGCTCAGCTATGAGGAAGCTCAAGCTTGTAAAGCAACGGCTCAAACCTTTTTCAACATTACACAGGTCCGACATATCTGGGGTTTAACTTCTGATTCCTCTTGTGCCAAAACGTACGACCCATTCCAGGCTAAACCTTATTTAAGCAAAACTTTTATCTCCAACTTGAAATTCCATCGGTTTAGGCTTTAAATCGTCGTACTCTTTTGTCGATCTCGAGTGGTTTGGAATCCTTTAGTTTGATCAGGATGATCTCATCCGTTGTTACTGCACTAATTCTGGACCAAGTGAGGTTAAACTTGTTCCAACCTCCGGCCAACAACTCTACGGGTGAAACGACAGAACTTTCGACCATAAAGTGCTTCAAAACGTTGCAACCTTATAGCTAGCATAATAACTGTTATTTATGAAAACCCGACTATGGCAAATTTTAACCCAAACCATTCCAAAGTCGATTACGCAAGCGCGTAACATGTCTTCGAGAGTTTGAATGGTTCTCTCGCTTTTGTCCTTACTTGTGGATGATATGCAGTACTCATAATCTAAACTGTACCCAAAGTCATCTGAATTGAACCTCCAGAAATTCAATTGCGAACCGAGGGCACGATCACAGATAATTGAAAAGTATTCCATGCTCGTGACCTAACCTCCTTTAGGACATTCTTGCCATTTTCTCCATAATGATCCGCTTCCTCTTTGGCTATAAAAAGGCAGACTTACCAGAACAGTTGAGTTTGTAAGTCGGTCAACGATCACCCAAATAGTGTCTATAACCTATGTGATGACTAGGAAGCTGTCATGACAAATCCATCGTGAAGTAGTCCCACTTCCATTGAGGTATCTCGGGTTGACTAACAAACCCGATGGTCCCTCGAAGTTTTGGCCTTGACCTGAGGAGCACAAGGTCCAAGACACATTGGCTAACATAGGTGGTGATGTATACTTCATAATGGGCCACCAAAGTTTCTTCATAGCCTGGTACATCTTGCAGAACCCGGATGAAATTGTATTTAATTTGTGGGACTCGTGCAGGTATCACAGTCCTTAAGTCGTCATAACATGGTAACCAACTCCTGCCCATTTTAAGCACACTAGTTTCCATCCGTACGTGGGTTCCAACATTCCGTTCGTATGTTTCTCCGGATCTTTTGAATTCTCAAAACATATACCCCAACATCCTCCTTCTTGATGTTTTCCGGCTTTCGTGCTTCAGTCTGAGCTCTCAAGATTTGTTTAGGAGAAAAATCCCAATGCCTATATACATCCACTAAGGCCCAACCTTAGTGGATCTCGTGTCCTTTCCCCTGGCTTCCCAAGCATCAGGCAACAACAGTTTCGCCTTCCCATGAGATAACGAAAATTTCACAATCCGTAATCACGACAGCAACACTAACCAGCGACGTTTGCCCCTCAAATATTTAATACCTGCTGATCAGAATGTGTTGTAAACTTTTGTGATCAGTAAACACCGTGCACTTTGTTCCGTACAGATAGTGCCTCCAAAATTTTAGAGTGAACACTACTGCCCCAAGTTCTAAATCATGAGTCGTATAGTTCTTTTCATGATTTTTAACTGGCGTGATGCATAAATATATCACCTTTTCCTCTTTGAGCATCAACGACAAGCGCCCAAACCGTTCTTTGAAAGCAGGCAGTATGCCGATGAAAATCTTCACTTCCCTTAGGTAAGGCCAGATTGTGCACTGCACAGCTTCTGTTTCAACATTGAAGAAGCTGCTTCTTATGTTATCGCCCCAATTAAACTTGACACCTTCCTTATTTGTGTCATTGTCTTGCGAATCTTGAAACCCTTCGATGAATCTTCTATAATAATCCGGCAAGGCCTAAAAATTGGCGAATCTCGTGGGGTTTTTTGAGACCCCAAATTTTATAGATTCAATTTTGGCAGGTCAACAATGAACACCTCGACACGGTCAATCACGTGACCAGGAATTGTACCCTGGAAATCCCCAGAATTCACACTTGGAAACTTGGCGTACAAATCTTCTTCTTAAGGCAATTTCAAGATCTGCCTAAGTTGTTTCTTCATGTTCCATCTTAACTTTGGAAGTAGATCAAAATGTCATCCGGATGGAAAGACAATTACAAACTTGTCCAGTACGGTTTTAACACACCCCGTTCATAAGGTCCATAACATGGCGGTGCATTAGTCAAACCAAAAGACATGACTTGAATTCATAGTGACCGTATCGAGTCCCCTGATGCAGTCTTGGGAATGTACTTCTTGAACCCTCAACTGTGAAGACCCTAACCCATCATATCGATCTTTTGAATAAATCTCGACCCTCAGCTGGTCAAATAGTCCAATGATCCTGGAGTGTATCGGTTCTTTCACTGTTAGTTTGTTCAATTCCCTGTAATCGATGCACATCCGAAAAGACCCATCTTTCTTCTTTACAAACAGAACCGGAGCTCCCCACGGTGAGGAACTTGGTCTTATGAAGCCTTTGTCTGTAAGTTCCTGCAGTTGCTCTGCTAGTTCCTTCATTTCGGACGGTGCTAATCTATAAAATGGTGTCTCGTGGCTACAGGTGTAGCAAGACCCGTACTCAAATTTTTCCCCCGAATTTATTTTATTTTTTTCTAACTCCACTTGGTCGAGTGAGTGGTATACCCGGCAAGGCCTCAGGATAGAGCTTCAGTGATATACTTGAACAACTGTGCACATCTTCATCGTTTCTCCATGACTTGTCTTCGACTTTGGTTTGCGATGATATTGCTAAGAATAACTTGACATCCTTTCGTTAAATACACTTGAGCCTGTAGCACACCGATATGATGATATAAATCTGGTCCATGTTTATTGCGCTGCTTCAGTCACCACGCGACGATAAAACTTATCGTCACCAAAAGGAATAGAAATGATCTTTTCCCACAGACAAAACGTCAAGGTCCTTTGCCAAACATCCATACCAATACATCACGTCAAAACAACCTAGTTCTACGGCATTTAGGTTAACTCCCCAAAAATGGGTCGCAGAGCGTAATAAGGAACCGGGCCTGTTACTACAAGATCAACAGCACAAGATATAGTATAAGAACTACACAAAATCGTTTAGATTAAACATAAGATTAAAATACAAAGACAAATTACAAAAGCTTATAGCATTACATGTTCTTTGTTCATATTACAAAAGAACCACATAGATTCCCAAAACATAAAACATACACTTAAGTCTTTCACTGTACAATCCAAAACACAAACCAATGCGTCCTTTGGGCATCTCCTGTGCCAATGACCTTCCATAGAAAACATTGCTTAAAAAACACAACAAAAATTTTGGTGATTCATAGGTTTAAATGTATTTAAAATATGTCAGGACCGCAAGACTTCCCCGTGATGTTACAACATATGCCAACAATCACAAAACCCATATAAGACTGTTGCACTAAGCTCAGACGACCGAAGCTCACCTATATATGCTAATTTAGGCAGTTATTTGCCCGTACAGATGTTGAACCCACAACATCCAAGTCCGACCACGGTCACGGTCGTCTCCCCGAGTGATAGCTAATCACCAAACGTGAGGTTAATCCCAAACAGATCTATTTATAACCATTTTTTTTCGCGCTCACTATAATGCAATTAACAACTAAACTACATCTATGCAATTGACAGTTCATGATAATTGGGCTCAGGAGGGTTATCTCGCTACTTAGGCAACACATAACAATATACTTCTAACACTTATTGGCGACCAATTATAAAACAAAGGCTGTACCACCCCGAAATAATAATATATCATAAAAACAAGTAAAAGTGGGCTAGAACTCACCTTGTATTACAGGTAGTCCAATAATTCACAGAAATAAACGACCATGCAAGACGATAAATCAACCTATTTATATTAAGCTGTATAAGTACTGATGTACTTAACAATAAATTGAAATAATCTAATAGTATTGATACATCGTACAATCGTTTCGGGCCTATCATAAATAAAGAGTCCATGACATGAACGTAACGAGGAGTTTAGGACACTTTAAATCGGAAATCCAACAAATCATCGATACGCCATCCGAAAAGGCCTCATTATCAACTCCTAGTAATATAGCACTTTTGATAACCCAATCATTTCAATAAATAGCATAATCACCGACTAATCGTTTTAGTAAAATAATATTTCAAAAGTGAAAAAGATTATAAAATATGAACTATTTCGTAAAAATGACCTAAATTTGGTCGTTATAAAGCCCGTTGCTTCTCGCGTTTCTTACGTCCCTACTGTCTTCGTAGTAGACGAGCGATCAAAATAAATACATTTTCAATTTTTTAAGATTCTGTATGAATAGTAAAATTACTGTCATCACAAGGCTATATACCCCGTTTTTACGTCTTACTAAGCGTAAACTCGTAATCGCGATAACTTAATCGTTTTAAACTCACGCTTTTAGTGGTTTTGTTAGTTGGTTTTTTTTTTATTTCTTCCTTCGAGTACGCTTCTCGTTATTAAAAGATTTATTATATTTTTTAAAAATAAATCCACTGATGAAATGTGCTTTTTACAGTTCATCAAAGTTTATAAAATTTTCCTTTTTATATAAAACATTAATTATCGAAAATGCCGTAATTTACTCGTTATCGTTCCGTTTTTGAACGATTCTGCGTGTACGATCTCGTAATCAATAAGTTAAATATCATAATTTTAGGTGTTTTTAAACTCAAAACCACTTGCCCATGAATAGTAACTTTTTTAAAAAATAGTTTTATATAAAAGTAATTTAATAAGTTGTAAACTCGTTTTTAACTATCTTTTTCGTTATAGATCGGTTTTCGAGTCATATCATTATGGAATCGACCATGAGGCGTATTTTTGATTATATTATATCAAAACCAACGTCCAAAAATTCGAATTTGGACACCCCCCCTAAATTTTCATTATGTTATTTATAAAAACCTTGTTTTTATGTATTATTAACTTAGTAGTTTACTATAAAAACTCTTAAAAACATATTTTACATATGTGGTACTTATAATAATATCCAATATTATCCCTAGTCCTTGTAAATTCATTGTAACAAGTTTAACCCTTTTACTTTCATTATTTTCACAAGTGAAGTTTAAGAAACCTTATAAAACCCTAATTTAACCTAAACATGTTTAATACTTAACCAAGATAAACATACTTTTATTCACTATTCCATATAATTAAGACCATATGGCATAAGAATAAGTGTATAAAATCATAAACATAAATAATAACTTATTTTACATATTAGAAAGTCATTAGTGGTGATTATGGCTATATTTAACATGTAACACATAAAATCATAAGAAAGAAAAGTATAAAGGATTTAAGAAAACCTTAGTGATGATGAGACTTTCTTAGACACCTCCCCCCCCCCCAATTTTCAGATGAAAATGTAGTCCCAACGGGACATAGAGCTCACAATCTAACAACTAAATCTTGTACAACCTAATGTTCTTTAAAACATAATGTTGTGACTAGTGTTTTGGTTTTTTTCTTCCTTATTTCACTCATCTTGTCTAGAGCTCTCTAATAATGTCTTCAACTAGCAACTTGACTAAGACCTTGTAGTATGGGAGATGATTTGCACACTTTACTTTTTGATTAACACACTCTAAAATATATGTCTTGATATTTATACCCTTATCCTAATAGAAGTAATGGGTGAAAAGGAGAAAGTGGTGTAGGGGTATGAATGTCTAAGACACATATTTTAGAGTGTGTCAATCAAAAAGTGGAGTGTACAAATCACCTCTCTTGAAGTATATAAGGCTTATACTAGAAGAGATATCACTCATACTCATTTTACTAGCAAAACTTCACACATATCTCTCTCTTTCTCTTCCTAAGCCACGACCAAACTCCAACACACCTAAATAATCCATAGTTTTTATTCAAGCAAGCATACAAGTGATCTAACACCATATCTAATGTATCCTAAGGTGTATTGAAAGCTTGGTTTAGTGTTTAACAGGGTTAATCAAGAAAGGTTCAAGATTAGGGTTTTCATTAGAACTTAGGGTTTTCTAGACTTGGAAGCTTGGGTTTTGATTCTAAACTTGGGTTTAGATCTTGTTTCTCTTCATCATACTTCATCCTAAGGTTATCTAAAAACCCTACACTCTTTACATTTTTTATTTTATGTGTATATAATGTTTATATAGTAAATCACCATCTAGGAAACTTATTAACATGTAAAATAGATTTTTATTTTTGATCATGGTATGATATACTTTGTCATATGCTATGTTGATGTTAAGAACATGTTGTAATGGAAGTATAAGCATTATACAAGTATGGATTAATTTATAAAGGTATATATAAATTAATGGTTTAAAGGTTTATCTATTGAAGTTTATAAATAAATAAAAGTGAGGACTTGATATTCATGGACAAATGATGGACTAGAGGACCTAAAATATATGGGACTTGTAGTATAAAGTGTTGTAGAGGACTTGTAGCAAATTCACTAAACTAAAAACTTATAAAAACAAGTTTTATACACATTTTATTCAAATGATCCAAACTTTCTGTTTAAAATCAGAAAATAAGATATTTATTTTAAATTTTTATAAAATACTACATGTTACAAGGATTGTAGGCATATAAAGAACTCGAAAATCCGAATTATAACGAAGAAGTTATGCTATTTTTAAGTTTACGATAATTATATATATATAAAGTAATTTTATAAAATAAGTTACTGTTCACATTAGATAGTTTTTGGAAAATATCATATTTATATAGAACTTTTAATTACGAAGACGTGCTCGAAGGAATCACTAAAATCGAAATTAAAACGAATAAGATACGACTTTTACGAGATTACGATAACTAAATTTTTAAAAAATAAATTTATAAAAGTGCATGAACTGTAAAAAGTACTGTTCACCAGAGGAATAGAAATATGAAAATGTAATATTTTGATAAATCTTCTTAATACGAAAGCGTGGACGTAAAGAATGTACAAAACGGGCTTAAAGCGAGAAAGTTACATCATTTTTACTAAAGAAATATTTATAAATGTTTTTACTTTATAAATATTATTTAACAAATACAATTAGATGGTGATGTAGCTATATAGAATTATATATGGTATTAGTTATTCAAAGTACTTAGTACTCATACGACCTATAATTAATTAGGTTGCATTCGGACGTTTACGTGACGCATACTGTGATTTTCATTGATAGTTCATTCACTCGAGGTGAGTTCATAGCCCCACGTTTTACATATATAATGATTTACAAGTTTTAAGGTGAGAAACATGCATTTTTTTACAAATTGGACACAAGTGGACATTTTACATTACGATTACGTGTTTGCCTAAGTAGCGATAACCCTCTGTGCCCACAATCATGAACTGTCAATTACTGTATAAGCGCGAATGTTATGAATAGATCTATTTAGGATTGACATCCCTGTTCGGGTGAATAGTGCTCACTGTGTCGGTTTGCCGGAAAACGAATGTATACCATGTCGGATTTAGGATGTTGCGGGTTAGAACATCATCACGGGTAATGTTGGCAATTTATATTGCAATTCATTTATGTTGAGCTTCAGTGTCATGAGCTTAGGGAAACGTAATTACATTTTTGTGATGTTTGCATTTGTTACATTATCATACACTTAGGAAATCTTGTGGTCCTACATTATACCTTTTACAAACCTATGAATTCACCAACATTATTGTTGATGTTTTAAAGCAATGTTTTTTAGGAGGTCAATAAGGCACGAGGTGCAAGAGATACATTGGTGGTTATATTTTGAAGTCATGTGCATTAAGGATTTGGTTGCATTACATTTTGGGGATATAATTATTATGGACTAGAATCTTTGTATTTTAGAAACAATGAACAAGTAAAGCATCGGACTTTTGTAACAAACAATTTACTAAATCCAATGTATCAGTTTTAAACGACTCTTTTTGGTCGTTCTTATGTTATCTTGTGTTATTGATCTATGAAGTAACGCTCCCAGACCCATATTCCGCTGCGACCCAATTTAGAGGTGTTACAGATTGGTATCAAGAGCCAAGGTTATAGAGAACCAGGACAAATGTTTTGCTGGACTATAACCGTTTTCAAACATTGCATTCATACAAAAAGGGTTTTCACAAGACATGCATATATACACTAGTTGTTGCATTAGTTGGTTAGACTAGATGCATTCATGATTGATATACATGTTATAAATACTATGTATATTACTATAAGAGTCTTATATTAATACTTATATAAGATACTTTTAATTTTTAGATTTTGTCATGTCGGATTCAGTGGATCCCACGGTCACTTACACGGAGGTATCTAGTCTGTTCGAGGATCTGTCAGATATAGGATCTCTAAGAGTCATCGTATACGGATAAGATGGACTTCCCATGATGCTAGAGGACCCTTATGCATACGTAGAGGCCGCTATGCAGGAGCCACCTACACCAGACTTTGTTCCTGAGCATGTATACCCAGAGTTTATGCTACCTGAGGATTATGTGCTTCCAGCTGAGGAACAGCCATTGCCTGCTGCTGTCTCATCCATTGCTGACTCACCGGGTTATATTACTAAGTCCGATCCCGAGGAGGATCCGGAGGAGGATGATGAGGATCCTAAGGAGGATACAGCTGATTATCCCACTGATAGAGATGATGATGAGGAGAAAGAGGAGGAGTCGTCTGGAGACAATGCTGGTGATGAGGAGGAGGACGGTGATGAGGATTAGGAGGTGGAGGGGGAGGAGGAGCACCTAACTCCGGCCGACTCTGTCCCACCACACCATGTTACGGTGGGGATGTCCATCCGACCCAAGACACCCATACCATTTCCGTCCGAATAAGAGGTTGATAGACTTCTTGCCTTACCATCATCTTCACCATCACCACTTACATCATAATCATCACCACTTCCCCAGATATCATCTCCACCACTACCAGTATCATCACCTTTACCACTACCTGCTAGTCTCACTCACTCTTTGGGCTATAGAGCTTCTATGATCTGGTTGAGAGCTGAGTCACCATCTACTTCCCATCCACTACCACTACCACCACCTATCATACTTCCACGCACTAGAGTGTCTATGGTCATGATGAAAGTTGCTACACCATCTACTTACTGTTTAGCACCTCGATCGATGACACCACCATCAGGGACACCACTACTTTTACCTATACCATTACCTACATCATCACCACCTTTACTTTTACCCTCTACTGACCATAGAGCGAATGTTCCCGAGGCTGAGTTGCAGCCTCGGAAAAGGCTGTGCATTGCTCCTAGTCCCAGGTTTGAGATCAGAGAGAGCTCATCTACTCCTATTGCTAGACCTACTGGAGGTTTTAAGAGAGATTATGGTTTTGTTGCCACCTTGGATGCTGAGATTAGGCGTGACCAGGATAGGGAGATAGGTTACCAGATTACTAACGTCTGGGAGGATCCAGATGAGATTGCAGAGGAGATAACAGTGACTGATGTGGCAGAGTTGGGTCAGAGGATGACAGATTTTGCCACTACTGTTAGGCAGGATACAGATGAGATTTATGGGAGACTTGATGATGCACAGGATGATAGATCATTGATGTGCGGTCAGCTCAACTTGCTACGCAGGGATAGGCGCTCCTATGCTCGTATAGCTAGACTTATGGAGGCTGAGGCTAGAGCTTCTCGTGAGGCTTGGTAGAGTCTATGGATGCCAGTGATATGGCACGTTCTGTGGTTGGAGCACTATGGACTACAGTTTTAGCACAGCAGATAGAGATTAGAGATTTGCTGGCAGCAGACCGCAGACGATAAGCACAGCTCACAAAGGCACTGGCTTTGCTGAGGACATTGCAGACTCAGATGGTAGCATGACAGAAACAGCAGGGACCCGCTAGAGGTCCAGCACATCTTGATGTACCGAAGGAGGCCGGTAGTAGTTCTTAGATTTGGTTATGTCTTAGCTATTTTGTATAGCCTACTAAGTATTACGGGGTAACTCCCAGCTAGTATGGCTTTAGGTTGTATATTTTCATCGGGTAACCTAATGGTAGTGATCATTTTGTAACCGAATTGGTCATGTATGTTTTCCAGATTATATATGGAAGGGATGTATTATGTCATGTCTGTAATCGAATTTATTATGAATGAATATCAATTTAGCTACACCATTGTTAATTTCAATTCAGTTATATATGTCACTGTGTTTTGTGATCTTACTTTATTTATTGTGTATATGTCATGTCGCTGTTACGATTTTATGAAATCTAACGGGTATTATATTTTCTTGTGATTTGAAGAAAATGGCACCAAAAAGAACCATAAGGTCAACATCAGCCACAACAACCACCACCAACACACCGGTCACCAATGCTCAGCTTAAGGCATTGATCGACCAAGGCGTTTCTGATACGTTGGCAGCACGTGATGCTGACAGAAGCATGAATGGCGATGACAACCATAATTCGGGAACGGGTGGTAGAAGGACAGAACAAACTGCTCGTGAGTGTACCTACACTGACTTTCTAAAATGTCAACCTCTGAACTTCAAGGGTGTTGAAGGATTTGTGGGTCTTAAGCAATGGTTTGAAATGATGGAAACTGTATTCCATATTAGCAACTATACTGTCGCATGTCAAGTTAAGTTTGCAACTTGTACTCTGCAAGGAATTGCCTTGACGTGGTGGAATTCCCATGTTAAGACTGTCACTTATGATGTTGCATATGCAATGCCATGGAGAACTCTAAAGAAGATGATGACCGACAAGTACTGCCCAAGGGGCGAGATTAAGAAGCTAGAGGTTGAGATGTGGAACCTAAAGGTTAAAGGTACCGATGTGGTAGCTGATAAGTGTAGAATACACATATTTATTTGTACCTAAAATAACCCAATTAAACCCAAAACAGACCAAAAATGGCAAAAATATGCTTGTATTTGTGTTTTGTGTGTGCAGGTACGGATACATCAAAAATCACAAGAAAACAGTCAAAAACGGGCAAGCACGGACACGAGAATCAGAAGAGTACAAAAAGAAGCCAAGGATTCAAAGCCGAAGCCAGAAAAGTCAAACCCGCAGTCAAATCCAGTCAAAGTGGTCAAACAAAGTCAACTAATAAAAGACAAATCCCAAAAATATTTCACTTTTGTCCCTCAACTCTCATAAATATTCAAATATAGTCCCTCATCCCTTATTGGGCCTCAAAAAGCTTATTGGGCCTGAAAATCCCTAATTGGGCCTTACCCGGATCCTTAAGCCCAAATCCTAAATTCATTAACCTTATACTAAACCACAGGGACCAAACTTGCACATTTCCAAAACCCTTTATAACTAGAAAGAGAGAAAGGAAAGAGAGGGGCTAGAAGTGCAATTTCCTCAAACTATAACTGAAATAACTGTCAAAAAATGGGCGCCATTTCCATTTACTATTCACACGTCGTCCCCATCTTTACCCACAGTTAAAATCAAGGGGCAAATGGAAATCAAGGGGTGGATTAGTCAATTCAGAAGCTTGTTAGCACAATGATAGGGAGATTTCAGTCAAATCAAAGGAATTATGAAGCTCACACTCAATTAAGGCCACGTCAGCCATGGTGAAAGCACAAATAATAGTGGGTTTTTGTGCTAATCTACTCACATAAGTAGCACAAGCTGTCACAATCATAGAAGATTTGATGGACAGGATTAAGGATTGGAGAGCAAGGAAAGAGAGCCTAGAAGCTTCTCACTCAGCCTATAAATAGGGCCTCACTCTTCACACACATAGACGTAGCTTGTAGGACTAGTTTTTAGCTTAAATTTACTCTTAGCTTAATTTTGTTTTAAATCTTGTAATTTCCTTTTAAAAAGTTGTAATCCAGTTTTCTATTAATGAATTTAGAAGTTTTTAATCTCTTTTAAGCTCCTTTGTTTACTTAAATCTCATTCACCTTTCCTTGTTAAGCTAAAAGTCAATAAGCTCTCATAAGCTCATATTTAGCTCTAATAAGTCTATAAGCTTATTATGGAGCTTAATTGAACCTAATCTTACCTTAATATCTTAAATCAGCTTAATAATACCTTAATACCTATGCAAATTGAATTGTGGAAAGCTAAAGGAAGTTGGTTGCAATGGAGGACCAAATAAACTTAACTCCTAGCTTATTAATAAGCTAGGAGAGCTTGTAGCTGCTCTTAATTGAGACCTTTTGTTTAGCTAAAGGTTCAAGTAAGTTTCTCTTTTCCTTTTTCTCTAATTTCAGTTTAAACTGCTTAGTTATAGCTTATATGCTTATTATTGCTTATTTGCTTATTCTCTTTGCTTATTAGTACTTATTTGTGTTTAGTTTAGCTTAATAATCTTAGATGTTCATCTGTTTTTGCTTTTGATAGTGTAGATCTTTGTTTTCATATATTTGTCATAAAACTCATAAAAAAACCAAAAATATTAGAATAGATTCTTAGATCTTGCATTCTAGCTCAATTCAGTAGTTTAATTTTGCTTAAATTAGTTGTTAAAAGCTCCTAGTTATCTGGTTTCATAGCTTTGTTTGTTAGGTTTCAAAATTAGTAGCTTAATCAAATCTGTCATAGTGATAAAGGAGTGTTTGGTTTATCATAGTTTGACCACAATAAGTCAATTTGATTTGTGCAAACACTTTGAGTCAGTTGAGTTTTTCTAAGATATTAAGTTTCCAAAAGATTTCAGAGGTTAGATTGCTAATTTGAAAAAGTTATGGCTTATTATGTTGATTCTAGCACCAGGGGAGTTTTCAGTTTGAGCTTTGATTGTTTCAGCTTAATTCAAGGTCTTTGAGCCTTTGATTTTCCTTAAATTGTATTTGTACACTCTTAAGGAGTGTGTCCAAGTGCAGGATTACCCTTAAGGTAACCTGCACTATTGGTTTTTGCTTAAGTCAAGTACATCAGTACTAACTAATAAGTTAGTACTGCTGTTACTTTTAGCTTGCTTTTAACTAAGGGAATTTAGGATTTAGCTTTTAAAATTGAAGTAGGATATAGTCTAGTTATAGCTTAATATAGATTAGTGCTTAGTTCTTATTTTGTAGCTTATTTCTTTGCTTAAGTTAGTTTTAAAAATCATCAAAACAGTCAGTACATACTGACTTAATACTCAGTACATACTGAGTATTTAAGCTGATTTCAAGCTTAATTTTAAGCCATCTCTTGTAGGAATTAGAACCTCATCTGTTTAATTTTTATAGTTTAGACATAGCTTAATATAGACTAGTGCTTATTTTTCATTTCCAGTTAAGTTTACTATAGTACAAAGTTGTTTGAAAGTAGCTTAAACTGCCAAAAAGCCAAAAATAGTACTTAGGAATTTTAGAATCTTAATTTGTTAATTTAGCTTATGATTCTAGATTTTATAGCTTATATAGATAGATTATAAGTAGTTTAATAAGTCCTTAAAGTTTTAGAGTCCAGTTTAGCTTTTTAAGGTTTTTAGCTTATTTGGATTTTGTGCTATTTTGCTTATTTCCTGAGTTTGCTTAATTCATGCTTAATTTCAGTAGCTTAAGAGGATTTCTAGCTCTAGTTTCTTTTCTGAATTAGCTTAAGCATCATATAAGCTTTTTAGAATTCCTTTCCTTTTTAATTTTGAGCTAAAAATAAGCTTTTTAGAGCTTAATAAGTAAAACCATAGGTTAAGCCCTCCTTTCTGAGGTCAGAAGCTTCATAAGCTCTTTTTGAGCTTATTTGTGGTTTTAAGCTATAAGTGTTTTCATTAAAGTTACTTGCCTTAAGCTGTTCTTCAACTTTGCTCTTTAAAGTTTTTAGTAATAAGCTGTTTTTAAATCCTAAGTGCTTATTGGGCTTAGTGTGTAATCGGGGTTGGGCCTCAGGGATCAAAAGTGTAATTTTCAAGTTTAGTTTTTGTCACTATTAGTCCCTGTCCTTTAAACAGTTAGTCCTTGTCAGATTTCTTTTTATTTTTTATTAAAAATTAGGTTAGTTTTTAATTAATTTAATTAAGCTTTATTAAAAAGTGAAAAATTAGGGCTTTTAATTTTTATAGATTTCTGCACTTTTTCTTTTTATAGTGTAATTTTTATAAAAATTTTAGGATTAATATTTTTATTATTTTTATAATTTTTAAGTTTTTAATTAGTTTAAATCTTTAAAAAATCATATTTAAAAATCTAAAAAGCCAAAAATAGTAATTCTTTTTTCTAAAATTTTCTTTTTACTTATTTTATTTTATAAAAATATAATTTCAATTATTTTCATATTTTTATATTTGTAGGATTTAATTAGTTTTTAATAGATTTTAATTCATAAAAATTTCAAAAATAAACAAAAAAAAATAAGTACCGAGTACTTCAATTTATAACATTCAATATAATCTTATAGTAGTTACGTCGTGCTATCGTTCGGGCTATCATAATTAAAGAGGTCATGACATGACGTTCGAGGAGTTAGGATACTTTAAATCGTAAATCCAACAACATCGTCGATACGCCATCCGAAGAGGCCTCATTATGAAACTCCCTAGTATTATAGCACTCGGATGACTACATAATATACTATATAGCTTAATCACCGACTAATCGTTTTGGTAAAAATGTATTTATAAAGTGAAAACGTTTATAATTAACCCTTTGGTAAAAATGACCTAATTTGGTCGTTTTAAGTCCGTTGCTCGCGTTTCTTACGCTCACGTTTTCGTAGTAAGATGAATGATCAAAATATAACATTTTCAAGTTTTCATGTTTCTGCCATGAATAGTGTTTTTACTGTTCACAACAGCTATATACCCGTTTTTACGTCTTAATTAGCGTAAACTCGTAATCGCGATAACTTATTCGTTTTAACTCCGATTTTAGTGATTCCTTCGAGTACGTTCTCGTTATTAAAAGATTTATAATATTTCACAAAATTATCCACTGATGAATAGTGATTTTTACTGTTCATAGTTTATAAAATTACTTTTATAAACTTTAATTATCGAAAACGTCGTAGTTTATTCGTTATAGTTCCGTTTTTAACGATTCTTGCGTGTACGATCTCGTAATCAAAAGTTATATCATATTTTAGATGTTTTAAAAATAAAAGTTGCTGTAATGAATAGTAACTTTTTATAAAAATAGTTTTATAAAGTATTTATAGTCGTAAACTCGTTTTTAACGTATCTTTTTCGTTATAGATCGGTTTTTCAAGTTTCTTATCATTATGGAATCGTCATGAGGCGTATTATTTTTATAAAATATCATAACCTACTGTCCAAAATTCGTATTTGGACAGCCCCTATACAACATTTAATTGTTAAATGCCCGTTTACATTGTATGATCATTTTCAGTCTACGCGATTTAGCTTAACGATTAAAATTAAAAGTGAACGCGTACGAGAAAAAAAATAAATAGTGAAATTAAATAGTATTGTAAATGACCTGAAAATACGGAATGTTACATGTAGGACATGCTCAAGTGATTCCACTTGGGTTATGAGTTGTGGAGAACACTTACATAAGTGTCTTCTCATAGATGATGTACCTGACCCTGGTAACTGATAATATACTTTGTTACAGATGTACCTTGTTTTGGTAACCCATCTTCACCAGGTAGAAACACACCAAGAAACCTTGTTGGTCTGGAAATGTAGCAACACACCTGGTGTGGTACTTCATGGGAGAATTATATCTCTTAAACTCAGCTTGTTGTGATCGAAAACCGTGAGGTCAATATCATCCCCCTAATTCTTACATAAACCCAAATTTTAAATTCAAAGAGGCTTAAGAACATTTAAGCTAAGAGGCTCACATCTACATAAATATTATGAAGTGATGCAGGAAACATGTCAAATACAATCACCCATATCTGCAGCAGTGTAACATAACTTGATATCTCACCCGCATTCTTATTAAACACTAAACATAACCCAGGTTTTTTACACACCCAAATTTAAAAATAGTACTAAAACACAAGAATACACTTATAATAAGTATTGGAATAATTTATATAATTTAGGTTGATAAAACTTTATTTGTTGAAAAGTTTAATTACAAAGTTACAAACAAATTATTATGAGGACATATGTAATTGGACAAGCATGATAGGAATAAAGACCCAAAACATATGTAAAACTTGTGGATAAAGTAAATTTGGAGGACCTTATACAAATTAATCAAGTTATAATTTTTTAAAAAGTTTTATATCATAATAGGTATATATATATATATATATATATATATATATATATATACAAACTGTTTTGAGCCTACTGAGTTAAATAGTACTCGATTTGAGGATTCCGTGCGTATAAAGAACTTGAAAAACCGAGCTATAACGAAGAAGTTATGAATTTTACGAGTTTACGATAATTAAATATATAAAAGTGTTTTTATAAAAAACAAATAAGTTGTATTACACAACTGACACTATTCAAACTTGAGAAAATTTTGTAAATATTTTATTACGATAGAGAATCTCAATAGGAAACCGTGCATATAAAGAACTCTAAAAACGGAATTAAAACGAAGGAGTTACGGGTTTTGAAAGATTTAAAGTTATAAAAATAGTTTTATAAACACATTCCAAATTTATTGTTTCAAAAATAGTGATTAATTTATTTGTATAGATTATTTCTTTACGATTTCATACATATAAAGAACACGCGAAACAGAGTTGAAATGAGCAAGTTATGAGTTTTTAAAAATTTCGGATAAATAAAGATTACAAAAACTAATTAATTTTTATAAATAATTTTCTGTAATTTTTATAAAAATATTACATTCTAATAGAAATATAAAAATTGGTTTACGAGTGTTTTCGAGTCCGTTTGGGCTATAAAAACGTTAAGATATATCGTCGTATTATTTATATAATATTTATATACGTTTTTAACTTTATAAATATTATTTAATAAAACAATTAAACCATTTATATAATATCATTATATAAACAATGAAAATACTAAATCGAGTATTATTAACAAATAATCAATTGTTGGACAACAATAATACTTGTCTTTACGGATACGAATACTTGGACACTTAATTAACAAGCGTGACTTAAACAATGTTTCAACTTTTTAAAGTAAATAAAAACTAATAGGTGGTGATGTAACTCTATAACTTACGATGTTGTATTTATATTAAACACATTATACTTATACGACCTATAATTAATTAGGTTGCATTCCGGATCGTTTACGACGATTACTTTGTTGATTTTGCGATAATCAATACTTTCACTAGAGGTGAGTTTATAGCCCCTCTTTTACTTGCTTTACATTTGCTTTACAAATCTCAGGGGGATAATACATGCTCGTTATAACTTGTTTACATATACGTTTACAAACTCATTTACATGATTGATTACAAACTCGGTTACATGAACGTTTATAAACTCATTTACAATGGTTGATTACAAACTCGTTTACATACTCACTTTACTTATGGACGCAACAAATTTACTTTGATTCAAATGATCATGGATTAGCTTAAGTTGCATGAACTGTTAATTACTCGGAGGGTAAACGCGATTGTTATAAAATAGATCTATTTGGGGATTGACAATCCCCGTTTGGGTGAGTAGCTCTCACTAGTTCGAGATCGAACTAACGAACTTATACCATATCGGAGCACGATTGGGTTGGTGTCTACAGGGCCAACCACTACCCACTGGAACTCTTACTGTGCCTTGAATAAAGTGGCATACTTTTAAGTCTACGCCTCAGTTTCGTGAATTTAAATTAATCGTAATCACTCCTTATGTTGCATACTTACAATACTTACTCGAAACATTTTGTGATATTGTACTCATTACAATACATACTTGAAACATTTTGTGATATTGTGCTCATTACAATACATACTCGAAACATTTTGTGATATTGTGCTCATTACAATACATACTCGAAACATTTTGTGACATTGTGCTCATTACAATTATCATACTCTTTAATCAATTGCGGTCCAACTTTTATACAAATCTTTGATCTCAACACGCATACTTATATTTTTGTGACTATCATAAGGGTTGAAATAGTCATACATACTTTACAAATCTTTGATTCCAACATTTTAACAAACGCATTTTGTGTGTTTCGTGTTTACACGCATTTAAAAACCTATATATTTGAGTTTATGTGTTGCAAGTCTTGTATGGGCGGGACTTGTAACACAGTAAATTTGTATATATAGCTTTTGTGATTTACATTTACATTTACAAAAATTTATGAATTCACCAACTTTATGTTGACACTTTTAAGCATGTTTTTCTCAGGTGAATTAGATGCTTGGCTTAATTAATGCGCATTGGAGTCTAAACAATACAAGAATTCTTTTCAAATGACACAACTAGAGGTCGTTCTCTCACATCTTGTGCAAAGGTACTCATGAAGTAACGCTCTCGGACATTATTCCGCTGCGACCCATATTGGAGGTGTTACAGATTGGTATTCAGAGCCAAGGTTATAGAGAACTAGGTTGCATTTTTACCTAAACTATAACCGTTTTCACAAACATTGTATCACATCAAACTTTTTCAATGTGCATACACACTGCTTGCTTACTTGCTTACATTACTTGCGTACGTGACTTATAGATATATATATATATATATATATATATATATATATATATATATATATATATATATATATATATATATAATATATATAATAATATAATATATATATATATATATATATATATATATATATATATATATATACTCACCTTCTCTTGCGAATATTTTACACTTGTTTTTATATAAAAGTCATTTATATAGATACTAAAATATTTCTCAAGACATTGTGAATGACACGATGGTCTTGACATCTTTTTTTGATTTCACATAATAGCGTTTACATAACATTGAAACATGTCACAGTCCGCCGATCCTACTAGTTAGGGGTGAGCATATGTCCAAGACCGGACCGGACCGGCCAAGACCAGACCGGACCGAGGACCGAAATGGTCCATATTGCCGAACCGCGGGCCGGACCGAAATGGTACGGTCCGGTCCGGGCCCCCCCCCCCGCCAACCAACATAACCTATACGAAGACACCCCAACCAAGAACAGACCCTCCCCGGGGACCTCGGGGCCAGGGGGGGGGGGGGGGGGGGTGGGGGGGGGGGGGGGGGGGGGGGGCAGGTCTTTCGGTCCGGTCCGGTCCTACACGGCATTATCATTGGGTTTTTGGTCGGACCGGATCGGACCGACCGGACCGAGGACCGAATTGGTCCAAAATACCAGACCGCGGACCGGACCGAAATACCTTCGGTCCGGTCCGGTCGTTCCGGTTCGGTCCGGTCTTTCGGTCCGGTCCGGTCGACGGTCCGGTATGCTCACCCCTATTACTAGTTACCTTACCTTTCAACTTTGAGTTTGAACACCCGCCTCATACTGTTGAAACACCTACGTCATCTTGTGACCCGTCTTACCTAGAGAAACCTAAGTTGGAACCATCATAGACTCTATTTCCTCTAAGAAATTCACGTTATATTTCCTTTTATATTTTCGTTGTACTATGGGGACGAATTTTAAATTATCTATCAAACTCATGTGTCATGAAAACTTCGTCGATTTTACTTTAACTCTCAAAACCATTTTGATACCACCTCATAAACAATTTTAGTATCGTCTCATAAACAAAGTCGATGTCATTAATAAACAATCTTACTATCGATTGATAAACCATTATTTCATAAACCATTTTGCTACTACCTATTTACTTATCACAATGAAAACTGTTTTACCATCACCTTATGAAAGTTTGCTAACACTTATAAACTATCTCCCTAGTATTTCATAAACTAATTTACTATCATAAAATAACTCTCTATCATGTTACGAACTAAGATGCTTTCATCTCATAAATCATTTTGCTATTATTTTATAAACCAAGTCACTATCATCTTATATACTACCTTGCAATCATCTCAAAAACCACGTTACTACCACCTTATGAGTCATCTTGTTTTTACTTTATGAAACCATTTCGTTTTCATCACATAAATTCTTTTACTATCAACCCATGAACTATTTAACTACTGTCTTGTAAACCATCTTACGGTTTATCACAAACCATTTTATTGTCATCTTATAAACAACCTTACGTCCATCTTATGAATCATTTTGTCATTTTATAAAACTTTTTGATACATCTTTATACATAACACTATTTTGACGAAAATGAGCATCGCATCGTTAGCCCTCAAATATACATAGCCTGATCACCTATGTATAATTTAGGAAGGACCATGCCATGCTGAAAGTAGTCACCATAATTTTTTTTATCAAAAACCAATTTTCTATCTATATCAAGTTTGGTGTACGTATTCATAAAACGTGTTTGTCACGGAAAGCAAAATCAATAACCATAGAAACTAGGTAGAACTTTACACCATCTTGCTATAAAGTCGACATCATCGTATACCAAATCTTAAGCCAAAAAGTCGAAGACGCATCGTTAACCACACTAGGACAATCCACTGGCAAGTTTAACCACCATCAAGAAATTGAAACCCACACCTCTTCACCAACACCACTCTGGAAGGCAACTCAAACAGAATTTCGAGACGAAATTCTTTTAACATGGGGAGACTGTAACAATCCGCATTTTCATGTCATTTTACGTCAATAAATATTCAACTATTTATTTTAAACTTTAATGCGTTCACTTTTAATTTTCAACGTTTAGTTAAATCGCGTAAACTAAAAAAATCAAAATTCAACGTAAACGGACATCAAACAAATAAAAGTTTACGTCAAGAAAGTGTTATATAATTATTACGAAGATGATTTATAACTTTTCATAATTTATTTTTATCGGTTACGTAAAACGTCTACGTTTCGCAATAAAATACGTTTGGGCATACACGGAAGCACCTATACCTATCTATACTCAAACAAATACCCACTATTATACCCAATACCCAAAATTAACTCATTTTTCACTTCAATAAACCACATGGCCAGTTAGACAAGTATACACAACAAATTAAATCCTTAAAACCCACTAAAGTCATATCACTTTGTTAACCTTACACAAGAGTACCTTAATCCTATTTTTCTAGTAGTTGGCTAATCAAAGTACCATCCCCCTGGACCGTTCCCTCCTCCTAAGGAGGAGGAGAGCACCTTACAAATCCTTACACCTTGTCCTTGAAACCACTACAAGTCCATGGTTTGATTTAAGTTAGTTTGCACAATACCCTTTGCTATATATAAAAATATTGGGAAGGTTTTAATACTTTCATTTTACAAGTAATCAAAACACACCCAACTCTCTCCATTTCACTCAAAACCCATGGCTCAATTCCAAGTTCTTGGGTTTCCCATAAATTTTGATTTTTCAAAGATACAAGTGTACAAATATTGTTAGTAGTAATATCTAAAGTAATTCAAGGTGTATTGGAAGCTTGGATATTATTCTAGCAAGGGTTTAATCAAGAAGAAAACTAAGGTTTTCATAGTTAGGGTTTCGAATTAGAGTTTGCAATCTAGGGTTTGATTGTGTGTTCATCATCTCCCAATACTCTTCTAAGGTCTACTTAAACCCTAAACTTTCTAATTATTCATTTACGTACTTTATATACTTGTTATTATGTTAATCACCACCTAGGGTTTGTTTTTATGGTTTATAAAATACAATAAGCTTGATCTTGGATTAAAACTCATTTATTCTTGTAATGAAATGATGTTAAAAATATACTAGAACACAAGAATACACTTATATAAGTATTGGATAATTTATATATTTAGTTGATAAATTTATTTGTTGAAAGTTTAATTACAAAGTTTACATACAAATTATTATGAGGACATGTACTTGGACAAGCATGATGGAATAAGGACCCAAAATATGTAAGACTTGTGATAAAGTAAATTAGAGGACTTGTACAAATTAATCAAGTTATAATTTATAAAAAAAGTTATAAATTATATATATATATATATATATATATATATATATATATATATATATATATATATATATATATATATATATATATATATATATATACAAACTGTTTTGAGCCTACTATTGGAATTCGAATTTTTATAAATTGTAAGACCTACTGAGCTATAACGAAGAAGTTATGAATTTTACGAGTTTACGATAATTAAATATATAAAAGTGTTTTTATAAAAATAGTTTTATTAAAAACTGACACTTATTCGAAACTGAGAAAATTTTGTAAATATTTTATTACGATAGAGAATCTCAATAGGAAACCGTGCATATAAAGAACTCTAAAAACGAAATTAAAACGAAGGAGTTACGGGTTTTGAAAGATTTAAAGTTATAAAAATAGTTTTATAAACACATTCCAAATTTATTGTTTCAACTCAGATTTTTACTAAAACAGTGAGTAATTTATTTGTATAGATTATTTCTTTATGATTTCATACATATAAAGAACACGCGAAACAGAGTTAAAATGTGCAAGTTATGAGTTTTTAAAAAATTCGGATAAATAAAGATTACAAAAACTAATTAATTTTTATAAATAATTTTCTGTAATTTTTATAAAAATATTACATTCTGATAGAAATATAAAAAGTGGTTTACAAGTGTTTTCGAGTCCGTTTGGGCTATAAAAACGTTAAGATATATCGTCGTATCATTTATATAATATTTATATACGTTTTTAACTTTATAAATATTATTTTATAAAACAATTAAACCATTTATATAATATCATTATATAATCAATGAAAATACTAAATCGAGTATTATTAACAAATAATCAATTATTGGACAACAATAATATTTGTCTCTATAGATACGAATACTTGGACACTTAATTAACAACTGTGACTTAAACAATGTTTCAACTTTTTAAAGTAAACAAAAACTAATAGGTGGTGATGTAACTCTATAACTTACGATGTTGTATTTATATTAAACACATTATACTTATACGACCAATAATTAATTAGGCTGCATTCCTGATCGTTTGCAACGATTACTTTATTGATTTTGCGATAATCAATACTTTCACTAGAGGTGAGTTTATAGCCCCTCTTTTACTTGCTTTACATTTACTTTACAAATCTCGGGGGAGAATACATGCTCGTTATAACTTGTTTACATATACGTTTACAAACTCATTTACATGATTGATTACAAACTCGGTTACATGAATGTTTATAAACTCATTTACAATGGTTGATTACAAACTCGTTTACATACTCGCTTTACTTATGGATGCAACAAATTTACTTTGATTCAAATGATTATGGATTAGCTTAAGTTGCATGAACTGTTAATTACTAGGAGGGTAAACGCGATTATTATAAAATAGATCTATTTGGGGATTGACAATCCCCGTTCGGGTGAGTAGCTCTCACTAGTTCGAGATCGAACTAACGAACTTATACCATATCGGAGCATGACTGGGTTGGTGTCTATAGGGCCAACCACTACCTACTGGAACTCTTACTGTGACTTGAATAAAGTGACATACTTTTAAGTCTACGCCTCAGTTTCATGAATTTAAATTAATCGTAATCACTCCTTACAATACATACTTGAAACATTTTTGTGATATTGTGCTCATTACAATACATACTCGAAACATTTTGTGATATTGTGCTCATTACAATACATACTCGAAACATTTTGTGACATTGTGCTCATTACAATTATCATACTCTTTAATCAATTGCGGTCCAACTTTTATACAAATCTTTGATCTCAACACGCATACTTATATTTTTGTGACTATCATAAGGGTTGAAATAGTCATACATACTTTAAAATCTTTGATTCCAACATTTTAACAAACGCATTTTGTGTGGTTCGTGTTTACACGTATTTAAAAACCTATATATTTGAGTTTATGCGTTGCAAGTCTTGTATGGGCGGGACTTGTAACACAGTAAATTTGTATATATAGTTTTTTTGATTTACATTTACATTTACAAAAATCTATGAACTTAGCAACTTTATGTTGACACTTTTAAGCATATTTTTCTCAGGTGAATTAGATGCTTGGCTTACTTAATGTGCATTGAAGTCTAAACAATACACGAATTCTTTTCAAACGACACAACTAGAGGTTGTTCTCTCACATCTTGTGCAAAGGTACTCATGAAGTAACGCTCCCGGACATTATTCCACTGTGACCCATTTTGTGGGTGTTACACCCTACACTTGGGATTTGATTGTCCTCAAGCAAATGAGCTTTTCTACTTAATAAATAGCAATATCGGAGGTATTTAAACTACTGAATAAAGATAATTCATGACACAACCAACTAGACCTCGTAATTAACAGCATGGAAATTATATACTAGCACCTCACATAAGTGTTGGGATTCTCTCATTCTCTCAGGTGTATAATGAATTATAACAATATAGGAAACGAGAAAATAACACTCATTACCTGTCATAGCATAGAAATTACCATAGGCTTGATAAAGGATCAAACCTCCACCACATTGGTGTAAGCACCTAGGAATTAATATCAAAGAGGTCTTTCAAAGGGTTGTGATGTATAGGTGGAGGGTAAAGGAAAACACGGTTGGGAGATATTTTGGGAATTTACTGGTGGCAAGTCAATCATTCACAAGAATACATGTAAAAGGCGTTGCTAAGCCAAGACTCGACGAAACTAGGACAGTAATATACAAACTCTACATCGAACTCTTTCCTTTTCTTTTCTCGACACTTTCCTGAACATAAACATAAGCAAAATGGCAGCCCGTACATTTTTTTCTTCTTTTTTTCTTTTCACTTTTTTTTCTATTTTTTTGTACACTTTTGCCCTGCCATTTGCTTGAATCATAAATAATACATGACTTGCGGTTTATAAATGCACCTCTACACTTGAGTTTTTAATACTTAAAACATAAACTAACTAATGACCCGAATTAGAAGGATCAATAAACATGGAGTATAATAAGCTCGTATGGGGTAACAATTTGACTTTTTCCCCATTTCTCCATAAAATAAGAAACTACCAAGAATCTCAATCGTCCCAAAACTGTATACACTAATAAATGACTCGACTTAGCAAACATGTACTCAAGCAAACAATTAACTAGGATTTAACAAATGTGATAACATTAATGTACTAAAAATGAGTATATACAAGGAAGGCTAAGGCGATTTGGATGTAACATTTAGTGGGGTGTAAACAATGCTCTTCATTAATAATCCGGAATTTACCAGAAAATTACAAAAACTGGTTCGATAAAATATATATAATATATAATACCAAATAATAATAGTATAGAGAGTATCCCGTTAGATATAAAATTACTTTAGGAAAAGTAATAGTCTATCTTCCGAGTGTCGTTTCCACGGTGAGAGATGAATTGAAATTCACAAGAATGTTTCGTTTGATGCTTGAATGACAAATATTTTGGTTTTGGTTTTAAACTAAAAATATAATATAAAAACTATAATAAAGCTAAAATAATACTAAAAACGGGCATGCTCGTTAAATAACAATAAACGACAATGACAATAAATTAAATAACAGTAAACTAACCAACAATCAACGAGCAAATAATAAACGAGCATACCACAAGAAACGATAAAAATGGCAATAATAACAACTAAACTAAGCATAACAATAAGCATAAACAAATAAAGCAACAAATAAACATACTAACTAAGCATGGCAACTAAATGGACAATAATAATAGACATGTTAAAATAAAACTACAACTAATAAAATGGAAATACTCGCTAATCATGGCAACTAAAACTAATAAGCATAACGATAATAATAATCATATCAAGCTAAATAACCTAGAACTACTAATAAACTACGAGCAAATAGCAAAAAGTAAACTAGACATGGCAATAAAACTAACAAGCAACAATAATAATATCTATTCTAAGAAAAACGTCAATACGCATAAACATAATCGCTAAACATTATAACTAAACTACGCTAATTAATTAAAAAAAAGATTAAAATGGAACCGAATTGAAGAGCCGTAATAAAACGATAACCACCCGATTTATTTAGCTAAAGCAAATAATCAAATTCGGTCTAGCTAAATAAACCCTTAAGCTCCTTGCCTCATGAGTTGGACCGAATTCATCATCACAAAGCAAAGTTAGGACAGTAATAAAAATCTTAATTAAACTTTTACTTTTTTTTATTACAACGAATTTGTTAAACTTGTTTCTATAAAACTGTGTCCTTCACAACAATTTCATCAACTCAGTTGGGCTAAGCCCATTACCAAAATGATATCCGTTTGTTTTATACTGAAAACGTTAGTGTCGAAAACATATCAAAACCAAATTAAGCTATTTTTATTATTTAACTAGAAAGTAAACTTAAAAGCTTTTAAGCTTTTCGAAAAGAAAAGAGAGTGTAAGGCTTAAGAATAAGCCGAGTATAAGCAACTCGGCTCCCTTTGATTAGTATCGAATAAGCCAAGCCACTAATAAGCTACGAGTAATAAGCAAACCGAAACTAAAACTTGTAACGAGAAGCTAGATCTACTAGATAAACAAGCTATATCGAAACACCCGAATGAAGTGAGCAAAAATAATCTAATGAGCTCTCGACTACTGATGGTGGTCCGCAAGCTTAGGAAAATAAGCTTAGTGAATAAGCACTTGTGGCCACTTTTTACGAATCGAGTCGAGCTAATAAAAAAAAAAAAAACTATTACGATTGGATTTAAAACAAACTATTAAACTAGATCTAGTTTACTCATCCGAATAAGCTATAGAGAAAACTTATCCTTAATAAGCTCGGTACCATAAGCTCTCGTAATAAGCTAAAAGGGCTTATTCGAAAAGCTACAAATCCGAAAACTAGAAATAAGCAAAAAGAGAAAAGGACTAGGAGAAAGGAAGAAAAGCTCAAGTGATTTCATTAAACTTCACCTTCATTATCAAAACTCAAACTCTTGTTACAAATTAGCTAAATAAAAGCAAATACAATAAGCACTTCAAAAAAATAATCTACACTAAATGCTACTACTACTTAACTTGCGAAAAATTGTAGAAGAAAACAACGAAAAGAAAAAAGAAACGGAAAGAAAAAAAAAAGAAGAATGAAAAGATAAGATAAGATTTTTTTGTCTGCTGCTATCCTTTCACTTTTATAACTCCTCTTCCATGCGTAAGTTTGAAGCAACTCATTTATATGGACTTGGGCCTCATCTTCAATCATTAACTGGGCCAAGTCTTGGCTGGTATTTTACTTCTACTTGGGCCTGATGTACAAATTGTTGCTGGGCCGAGTTATTGGGCTTGGATTAATTCCATCAATAGTTGTTAAACTTAGCCATTAATAAGTATGGGTCGGTCCGACCCATATAAATGGTGTCGGGCCGACCCAATAAAAGATGAAGGCACCGTCGGAACAGGTTTCTCGTGCTCTCTTTATTCCCGTGCTCGGTTTTGTCCATTTTTCTCTTTATTTTGTCCTTTTTTTGATATTCGTACCTGCACATACACAAACACAAAAACAAGCATATATTTGCCATTTTAATTATGTTTTTGGTCTTTTGGGTTCGTTTTTCATGGTAAAAGATATGTATAAAATAGCGAATACCAAATTCCCCCATACTAAAGTATTGCCGTGTCCTCACGCAATGTTATGAAGTAAACACTTACAAAACCAAGAATCTCGATCCCCCTCGACTAATAACCTTGAAAAGTAGCTAAGTATTCATCGAGGGAAATTTAAGAATCAAAAGTTTGAATAAGCCCCATTTTTACCGTTAAATCAACCACCACTATTATTTTTGTATTTTTCCACTGTCTACTTATTATTCAACTAACTAACATGATTGACTTTCGTTATTGGGATCATTGAACAAGATGCACTTTAATCCTAAAATGCCCCAAAAAAAGGATAAATTCATCGTTCCCTACTTTTCACTTATTCCAAACCAAGCTTAAAAACAAAATCACCGTTAAGTACAAGTATAGATGCTAACACTACTCATATTTGTAATTTGTAAACTTTTCACTCCCGACAATTATTATATTTAGGCGAATGTGCTATTTCGAATTTCAACCTTATGCAAAATCCTATGCTTCACGTTTCACCCAAGAATATTGAGTTTGAAGGCGAGATCATCCCATGTAGCGACTTTCATCTCGGCACATCCCAACCTCATCGGCTAAGTGATCGGGCTTTTGACACCTCACGAAGACTAGTATCGGGACTCACGGATCTTCGTTTTCAAAATCTCTTAGGTTTTCCGTTAACACATATCTTATTCAATGTAATCATAAAATAGTCTTAGCTCAAAAGCATATTTAAATTTAAGAAAAAAGAAGATTTTCCATTAAACAATATAAACTTAAGCAACATTATTAAACATCGGTCCTTTAGAAGGCTGCAACATCGGCCACGCCTCCGACAAGATGCAGCAAACATATTTCGACCTTGGATTATTTTTTTAATTTAAAAAAAAAATTATATATTTTTTATTTTTTTGTTGTAATCATAATATATTACTGGTGCCTTTTATCTCGAAGCCACATCGATAGCGAGTCGACAAGAGGTTATTCTACTTATTATGACACCGGCCCCCGCCTTATATGAAGACTTCAACATCGGCCACGCCTCCGACAAGATGAAGTAATCTGGCGGAGATATTTATTCTACTTATTATTTTCTTTATTTATTAATTGCGAAGAGAAAATTTCATTTTTAGAAAATTTAAGTATAAATTTGAACTAAGACTAAAAATATTGATACATTTCAATTTCAAAAATTGTTGATTTAAGCCTATAAGCTTTTTTATTTCGTTTTGTAACCCATAAATGTTTATATTCAGGTCATTATTTCTAAAAAAATATGAATGGGCCATGTGTTTTGTTGGATTGGTTCGATATAAATATATATAATAAAATATATAAAATACCAAATATATCAAACAAGTAATAGTATAGAGAGTATCCCGTTAGATAAGAAAATCACTTTAGAAAAAAAATAATAGTCTATCTTC
>BQNB010003424.1:0-115059 GCA_026074375.1 Tanacetum coccineum
GGCTATCTGGGTAATACTGAGCATTTAAAGATACAGCCCCAATAAATTTAGGGGCTGAATCTTTTATAAGGATAGATAGATTGTATCACATAATTGTCATATAATTATACTTCATGCATATCATGATCAATTCAAAAGGTTATAAGAATTGTGTACCGTAAGTGTGATCCATGCATGTCACAAATTATACCACCATTTAAGTGGCTAATTTCCAGATTCCAATATTATATCCCAACGTTCCAAATTTTCCACAATTTTTACGCCATCTTCCATCATCGTATTCTCAGAACCTCTCTACAATTTTGGATGTATCGTCTTTATTTTTTCAAAATACACGATCGTCATTATCACATGAAAATATTGTATTCGTTTGTTGGTATTCGGGTCATGATAATCAAAGATTGCTTGGATAATTCTTGAATCGTGTATAGTTCACTTTCCGAATACAATATTTCGACCCTATTTGTGCCTTGGGTTACACGAAATTCGTATATGGGATAAGACAAGAACACACTCAAATTCTAGGCACAAGAATAAGAGCAAAAACATGAAGAAGATTGTATGTGATGTTATGATTGGTCATGTTATTATGAATGACCAAAATTGTATCTATATATAATAGACAATGGTAACTTTTGATGAATAGTCACAACCCTTCATAAAAGGTTACGCCTTTTGGTGGAAAATAACCACTTTCCATATACAATATAGTGACCTTTTATTAGTGACAAATTTGTTGTTACTATGAAGAACAGTGACATTTATTAAACAGTTGCGACGTCCTAGTGACGAATTTTCTATCAAAAACTTTGTCATTCATTTTATCCGATATCAAGTTAATTCGTTTATACAAGTGTGCACTCCGCACTTCCTAACTTGTATTATAACTTAACTTGAAATCACTTTGGTCTCGGGTAAATCACCATTACACAAAATACTCGATGACACTAAAATCACTAACAGATGGATGAGCTTCTAACACACGAAATAAGATTGGAAAACATACATGAGACATTCGAGATAATGAAGAAGCCTGATTGCGTCAAGATTCTCATCAACTTTTGATTAAAATTTATCTTGAGTACTAATGATGTTAAAGTATCTGATATGGCCTACTTGTTTTACCCGAATGCAAAAAATTTGTTTTGCATTTTTACACTATTTCAATAATTGAAAGTAACATATAAAGTTTGATGCATTATTAGTGGTACAGTGCATGATAATTGAGTTCAAGGTCGACCCATGATGTCCCACCCCCATGCTAGTTTCCTTTCAACTGACTTCCCTTAAAAGTAGCCCTTTTTGTCCTTTAGGTTTCAAAAGTCTTTACTGAACATATATAAAATAAAGGTGTGTTTGGATTGAGGTATGCGAACGAGGGAATGACTTTCATTTTTAATAAATTTGTACGGTTTATAGGTTTTGTTTTCGGGAATGTGTCTGAAACTCACAAAAGTAAGCATTTTCTAACTCCCATTAATGATGGGTTTGTAAATCATTCGCATGCTTATACCCACAGTGATTCCCTAATACAAACCAAACGCCCACTAAGTTTGTGTTGACGAGCTTTTTTATGATGATATAAAAAAGTAATGGATTATAAATCGTGCTAAATTTTATATGTTATGGAGTAATTTCCTTCTCAAAGTTGGAAGGATTTTAAGAGAGAATTATCATTACGTAATTTCTTATTTTTTCTGCATTAATTCTCTTTTAACCTCGGGAATAGACCGTAAGGGCTAATGCAACTTTGGCCATGATAAAAAGGTGGGTTGGACGTGCAAGATAGCCAATCAAGAGGTATCGGTTAATTTTGTATTAATTACGACATTATTGTGCGTGTTAAATTTTCTCATCCATTTTCTTATTTACCCTGTAACAAGGAAGATAAGAAACTGTCTGTTTGTCAAGATGCAAGTTGAATATAAGACAAGAGTGTTTACTGTTTGGTATACATGAATGGATATCTTAGGAATTCATTTGAAATAATCTTGTTTGTTTAACGAGCCTTGATATCCAAAATATAAATAATATATGGATAATTTGGCCATACTTAAAGTCATCAAATAGGTAGGATATGGATTGTTTCATTTCTATACGAGGGTCCATTTTCACCTTTCATTTATGAAAAAAAAAATACGCTTTAAAATTTTTTATTCCGAAATCTAAACATCAAACCAAACAACAATATTGAAATTTATATCTTCACCTATATCCATTCTTATACCACCCTTCTATCAAATACATACCGATAGCCATTTTGGATAGCAAACCAAACGACACCTTAACTAACTACATAGACCCTGTATTAATTTCTTGTAATATAACATCCACAACATCCCTGTAATTTTTTACAAATTACAAGTAGTTTAATCAAGTGTAACTTTAATGCATTTACAAGATAGCAAAAAAATATCATTGTGTTGATAAACAGTTTTACTTTCGGGGTGGTTAAGTGAGGAAATGCTTAGAGGGAAAACTCGACCAAATCCATTTATTTTAGCGTGCCTATATAGTTTACCCATTTTGACTCGTTACACATCCAACTCTGACTTTTGTTGGTATGGCTTCCTAATTTTGACTATAGCTTTTACATCTTCTAAAACCAAGTGGTAATTCAAAATTAAAATTGAAATTTAAAGTATAAAGTTCAAAGCAAAGCTTCTCATCATGGGTGTACAAAGAAACAAACATCCCACAATTAGTTCTTCAATCTAACGAATAATAAAATAACCGCCAACCAATTAGTAAGAAAGAGTAATTATTACTACTATTCGTTTAAGGCTGCTGCATTTAGTTAAACTATCTCTTTAGGTTGTACGACTACTAGAGCTTCACCTAGGTTCAGATTGCCTCTCATGGTTCTCCTCCCGATTCCACCATTGCCCATCCTCATCATCGCAGCAAATTCACCATAATCAATCTGTCCATCCTGCATCACATGGGATTATCATCAGTTAATATAACTCTACTAGCAATTATAAATGTCTATGATATTATAAGCGAGACTGTTTGGTCTATTAAGTCATAAAAAATAAACAAGTCATGTTGTGACACCCCGTAAGAAAAATTAGATTCTCCTTGCGTTAAGTAAAAGTTATGTAATGCAAGTTTTCAAGTCTACCAATAACTTTCAACGAGAAGTCATCTTATGGTCGTCAACGCATTATTTTTGTCATAAAAAGTTTAATTTGCACGCGAATATCACCATTTTTACTCTGTGTCTAAAAGGACATTTTAGAACGAGTAGCGATAAGAACCATATTTAGTTCACTTTGTGAAACACGGTCATTTACTTGTAACACTTTATAGACTACGCTCAAATCATGACAACTTTATATTAATTCAACAAGGACAAAGTAAGCTATACATATATATCTATAAAAATTCAACACCTGATATGTACATATAAAAATATATGGAAAACAAAATGCAATCATGATAAAACACCATCATTGTGTACCTTACAACACTACCCTACTGCTTTACCATTTTAAATAATCCAATCATATGCTACGTATCATCAAGCCTGATGCAATTTCAACTTGAAATGAAAGGCATAGTAATTATTCTTTCACAGTATTATAAAAGAGAAATAATTACCAACAGTATCATATACATCAATAGTATATGTGAATTATATCATTCACTTTCACATGTATGGTTTTAGAGAAATAATAGTCACCTTGTAGTACAAATAGGTACCATGCGCGAGCTATTCCATCACATTAAAATTTGAAAACAAAGATTTCACAAGTTAGTTGGAGTAAGCTTCCGAGAGCTAGTGAACGTCAGGTTGAAGAAGTATTAACTAAGGGATTGGTTCAAGCTTCTCGTCGTCGTCACGCCTCAACCCATTTAGCAATACTCGGACTTTTGTAAGTCATCCTTGTAGCCTAGCATTTATCATATTTATCATACTATGTCATTTTCTCATAGTGTAATACACGACCTAAACCAAACCACATTTAGTCTCGGCTAAAAGCCTCAACCTTGGTTGACTAGCATGCGACGTAAAACCCATGTGTGGCTAGTACATGCGTGCGCATGCAAAGGGGTTAGTCGTGACATTTCACAACATACCAACGGATAACGAATTTGTAAACGATGTATGCGTTAAAACAAATAGCAAACCACGGGGGTTTGCACGCATAAAATAAAGATCTAACATGCATGAAAACGAATAGACGACCCAAGGAGAATTACGTTAACCTGAAACACGTACATAAAATCACACGACGGCTCACTAGGGCCAAGCAAACGCCAGATTTACACGTGAAATATTGTAAACCTCCTGATAAGAAACTTCAACCTATGACATGAGTGTAACCATGTAACCCAAGTCGAACCGCTATGAGCCGTTGCTCACCATTGGTGCGACATAGAGCACATCATGCTCATTGGTTCGTACTTAGACCTCGCAGGCACATGTCACAATAAGGCCACCATGTTTGTATCCAAGCGCGACACAGTGTGTTGCCACTATTGCAGCCAAATGGGTCGCAAATAACTCGACCACACCTTTAGTTCCGACCACCACCTAGCTCGTGACCAACCTTATAGCAGGGAACCATGCGAGTTAACGAGAAAACTCAGCTAGTAACCTTTAAGGGTGCGCCATTTGCGCTGCAAGAAAGAACATACCATGCGTGTTATTTCAAAACAAAACCACCATGCTAGCTAAACAAGATAGAAACATGCGAAAATAGAAAGAAGATTAATATACATACATGCGGGCTACTGTGGAAATAATGAACCAAAAACAGTGAGTTTGGAAACTCACTGTTGCGTCAGGAAGCAGCATATTCCAAACTTGTATATATAAAAACTGAAGCATGCATGTTGCGTCGGTTAGGTAGCAAGCAGAAAAAGAAAAGAAAACAGTGAGTGAAATACTCACTGTTGTTGCGTCTGTTGAGCAGCCAAAAAGAAGTAGGATAAGTATTTTGCAATAGATATACATGTGAGGGGAAAGAAACACGAAACAAGTGGGTACAAACCCCCCCTGTTGGCTGCGTCAGAATTAGAAAAAGAAAAGGGAGGGAAGCCACGTGAGTTTTAGCATAAAGAAATGGCCATGTGGGTACATTGTATTAAGATATATATATGAAATTGTAGCAACTTGCCTGTAACTTTAAATTGAAACTTTTAGACGTAAAGAAAAGGTGGGAACATGCATGATTTCGGGTCTTCGAGACTCAAACGAAATGAGTAACCTCGCTAGCGAAACGAGGATTATTCAAAAATTAGAGAACTATAAACAACGAATTGCGACGCATTAGAGATAGGAACGACGAAATTAAATTATAAACGGGTAAACGAATTTAATGCGGGTAACATAAATTCCTTAACGCTAAAAACATTTTAAAGCTTATTCGGGTTTTAAACATGAGGAGTTACGAGAACAAAAGAATTTAAATTATAGAGGTTGAATATATTACATATATTATTATCTGGGAAGTCAAGGGATTGAAAGTATATTTTCTTTTGAAACTTAAACGAGTCAAGCGAACCGAATCTGATAAATTCTCAAATTAAACAACGACTACGATGGATATAAATAAACGCGATAAATATATAAACTTAGTAATTTAAAAAGAATGTTTATATCTTCTTAGGCGCAAATCACATGGACTTGTAATTATGACGAGTAGTATAAAATTTAGTAAAGGTACTTATAATTGAACAGTCGCCACTTGAGCCAACGACTAAATCGATACCTTGAAAACGTAAACTGATAGCTCATGACGGCAATACCTTTTTGACCCACTTGCATAAACCAACTCATACATTAAGTATTGTTAAAATGTAAACTCAGACTTTGTCCTAATTATTTAGGTGTTTGACTGGGTCACTATTTGACGTACATTGATTCATAATCAATTCCAGACGATTGACCGACAAGGTGAGTTTCATAGCCCCTACTTTACTGTTTTAAATCATCTTTTGGGGTGAGAACATTGCTTAATTTTAACAGTTGAACACAAGTACATTTACTGATTTACTATTTGGGTCTAAGTCACTATTCAACCCAACTTGCTATATTGCCCAATTTATCATGAGCTGTCAATTTCTTGACCGGATGACCGGTTGAGGGAGCGCGAATGTTATGGATAGATCTATCGGGATTGACAACCCCTGTTTGTCTTGGACTGACATTAGTCAAGCAAACACAGTTTCATTTGAGTCAGATACGGATGTTGCGGGTTGAACATCTGCACGGGCCTATCTATGATGATATATGTTAACGCTTCAGTGTCATGAGCTTAGACAATAGTAAATACTTTTCATTGTGATATATAGGATTGCTATATTTCATGCTATGGTTATCAATCTTGTGGTTCATCATTACTATCAAACAACGAAACCTATGAACTCACCAACTTTATGTTGACACTTTAGCAATGTTTTTCTCAGGTGTACTATATTACGGAATATATGGAGTCTGCATTGGTATATTGGCATGTAGAGGTCTATCTCTCGTATCAAGTCCTCTTCACGCCATGAAGTCACAATCCCAAATCCAGTCTTCCGCTGCAGTGAATTTGGGGGTGTGACACATGTTAAGAAAGATGACAATAATATGTAACTTCTCATTCATGTAAAACATTTGTGACCTGCCATGCTTTGTACCTCTTTTTTATTTCATATATTAATAATTTATAAAATATGATCACAAAGCTATTGTAAAGTAAAGATCGGATTTTTTTATCAATACAGCTTAGGAGTTAAGAGGTTATAAGAACTTGAAAATTGTATAAGTGACTTTTAAACTGTTGAATGAATATCCTGGCAAGCTAAATGCTTTTTAGCTTACCTTTTTGTACCAAAATTAACCCTTAAAAAGATACTCCGTAGTGTTGGTATTCGGGTCTCGATAATCATAAATTGCTTGGATAATTCTTGAATCGTGTATAGTTCACTTTCCGAATACAATATTTTGACCCTATTTTTCCTTGGGTTACACAAAATTCGTATATGGGATAAGACAAGAACACACTCAAATTCTAGGCACAAGAATGAGAGCAAAAACATAGAGAAGATTGTATGTTGTTATGATTCTTCATGTTATAATGAAAGACCAAAATGGATGTCTATTTATAATAGACAATATGACTTTTGGTGAAAAGTCATACCCTTTCATGAATGGTCACACTTTTTGGTTCAAAGTAACTAACTTTTAAATAGATTTCAGCAACACATAATAGCGACAGTTTTTCTGTCACTATTTACAACGGTCACATCTATTCAATGGTCACAACAACCTAGTGACGAATTTTCTGTCACAAACTTTGCTATTCATCGTATCCAAAATCAAGTTTATTAGTTTATACAAGCGTACACTCCGCACCTCCAAACTTGTATTATAACTTAACTTAAAATCACTTTGGTCTCGGGAAAATCACCATTACACAAAATGCTCGATGACACTAAAATCACCAACAATCCTCCCCCATTTTAGTGTAATCATTGATTTCCCAATTAATCAAAACAAATCAAACTCATGCATAAATGAAAATGACTTGCGATTGAATTTTCATCTTAGTATACTACACATTCCAAATATTCAAGAATCGGGGTGTCGTAACGATTGAACCCGTCAACCCATTTGAATACCTGAAGATAGTATACACACAAGTTTCTACATTTCTCCAATGTTTATACTTGACGCTTTACAAGCCATGCATCCCTATCCGTTCATGAGTACATACTAAGCCAAGTCCAAGCTTATTGAAGTGGCAAAACTTCATACTCATATAGGTAGTTTCTTTTAATCATGCCCTACGTTGCACTTTTTCAAAAGAACTATTAAGAAGATAAACTTCAACCTCTTTATCTTGCAGGTCTGAACACATACCTTGGGATAGTATAACATGTGTTCCAATCTCTAAGTGTGAGCTTTCCGCATTGAATTCAGCCTCTAACGTTGTATTAGAGGGGAATTAAGTATCTCATGGTTAGATGATCTAATGGACTTTTCATCCCTATTATCGACTTAATCACTAAGTCCTTAGGCAACCACTTTGTCAAGTGATATATTATCAATAGTTTAATTTCACTATTATAGAACATAATAGCACTGACTTTTAAACATAACTCAATGTTTATTAACAAGTCATTAAACCATTATACTTCTTTTAAACAAGAAAATAACGACTTATGATGTCATAGTTGAATACGTTGTACAACCTTTTCCTTCAATCACAAGATACGACATTTATACCAAGTATAAAATCCTAACAGTTAATTCACTCGTAATCTTCTTGATCAATTATCCAACTTGCATCAGTTTATCTTTACAACTTAAAGAATTCTCGTTGTATTCTAAACCATTATATTTCTTCAGAACAAGAAAACGTTGTACCACTTTGTTTCTTGATCAGAATACATCACATTAACACCAGATGTAAAATCTTTAGTCACTACTAATTTCACAAAATATGGTAATCCATGTGATCATGATTCATGAAAACATTTTACATTTACTTAACCATCATAACAAATAAATATATACATTATTTGTGATCCTTAACATTGGGTACAAATCCTACCCAATAACTTTTCAGTTAATAATGGACAATGATAAAAACATAACTCCAAATACATGTATTATCAAAGTAGGGTGTGGTTATTGTGAAAAGTATATTAGTGTAGAAAGAATAAGAAGGATTATTGATGGTTGGATGTAACTAGCAAAAAATTGATCAATGGATGACATTAGTGATTGTGTTTAATAAATAACTCTTCATTGATGAAGAATAAATGTTGTTTGACCAATTTCAAAGGATTTTTTTCTATTAATTACAAGGAATTCATCCTTGTTATATTATAGTGACACACTTATTTTTCTATACTTTATTTATGACACACTAAATTTTCTTATGCATACGTAATGACACACTATTTTTTTACACATTTGTAGTGTCACACAAAATTTCTTGACACTTATATACTGACACACTAACATTTTAGTACATTTGTAATGAAACACTAAATTTTTAAGAGCATTTGTAATGACACATTCAAAACGACACACCAATTTTTATGACACATTTTTAGTGACAAACCAAGTCTTTTGACACATATAATGATGGTGTTTTATTAAATTTAATGATGGTGTTATGTTATAATTAATGATAATGTTTAATGAATGTATTAAAATTAATAGCATAGACTTTTTATCCTTTCTATCCTAAAACCCTTCGTATTGGCTTTTAAAACCATGTTAGAGGTCATGCAATTCATATCCGTAAATTATAGAATATATAAGAATAGAAATTGCGTACTCATCTCCAATGTTACGAATAAACTGATTTTTTAGATTTCACCATTTCAACAAAAGATTCCAACTTGACATTGTCTTTGTTTCCTAGAGATCCCATAAAACGCAAACTGACATGCCATGATCCAAAACTTTTGTGCCTCCTCTCAAGATTACTTCCACACCATACAAAAGAAACCTGTATAGGTTTCATGAACGTACACTCCGCCCCTTCTCGGTTACCGCAAAACTGACATTATTTTATTTGTAATTCGCGATTTTAAATCCCAAACAAACAAATCCTGAAATTTTGTATATGCAAATTTAATTTTGAAAAAAGGTTTCATCCAAATTTTGTATATGCAAATTTATGGATTTACATTTATACGGTTTCTCATGTACTCGTATATCAATGATAAATTAAAATATATTGCCAAGCATCAAGATACATATTAATTGATGCTTAATGTTTTTGCGGGAAAATAACTGAATTTCCACTAATTACATTTATAATTTCTGATCATGTAAAGAGTTTAATGATCATGCAAAACGACAACTATATATAACCATGTTATCATTCCATATTTCCATGCATATCATGATCAATATAATTAAAAAAAATTAGGATGGTGTACCGTAAGTTTCAATCTCAGACATGTCACAAATACCACCATTTAAATCTTGAAGTGGCTAATTTCCAGATTCCAATATCATATCCCAACGTACCAATGTTTCCACCCTTTTTATGCCATCTTCCAGCATCATATACTCCCTACAATTTTACATGTCTCGTCTTTTTGCAAAAATACACGATTGTCATTATCAACATGAAACTATTGTATTCGTTTATAAGTATTCGGGTCTTGATAATCATAGATTGCTTGGATAATTCTTGAATCGTGTATAGTTCACTTTCCGAATACAATATTTCGACCCTATTTGTGCCTTGGGTTACACAAAATTCGTATATGGGATAAGACAAGAACACACTCAAATTCTAGGCACAAGAATGAGAGCAAAAACATAGAGAAGATTGTACGTTGTTATGATTCTTCATGTTATAATGAAAGACCAAAATGGATGTCTATTTATAATAGACAATATGAATTTTGGTGAAAAGTCATACCCTTTCATGAATGGTCACACTTTTTGGTTTAAAGTAACTAACTTTTAAATAGATTTCAGCAACACATAATAGCGACAGTTTTTCTGTCACTATTTACAACGGTCACATCTATTCAATGGTCACAACGACCTAGTGACGAATTTTCTGTCACAAACTTTGCCATTCATCGTATCCTAAATCAAGTTTATTAGTTTATACAAGCGTACACTCCGCACCTCCAAACATGTATTTTTAACCATTATATTTTTTTAGGTTTTCAAATGGGTTGATGGGTTCAATCGTTATGACACCCCGATACTCGAATATTTGGAATGTGTAGTATACTAAGATGAAAATTCAATCGCAAGACATTTTCATTTATGCATGAGTTTGATTTGTTTTGATTAATTAGGAAATCAATGATTACACTAAAATGGGGGAGGATTGTTGGTGATTTTAGTGTCATCGAGCATTTTGTGTAATGGTGATTTACCCGAGACCAAAGAGATTTTAAGTTAAGTTATAATACAAGTTTGGAGGTGCGGAGTGTACACTTGTATAAACTAATAAACTTGATTTTGGATACGATAAATGGCAAACTTTGTGACAGAAAATTCGTCACTAGGTCGTTGTGACCATTGAATAGATGTGACCGTTGTAAATAGTGACAGAAAAACTATCGCTATTATGTGTTGCTGAAATCTATTTAAAAGTTAGTTACTTTGAACCAAAAAGTGTGACCATTCATGAAAGGGTATGACTTTACCAAAAGTCATATTGTCTATTATAAATAGACATCTATTTTGGTCTTTTATTATAACATGAAGAATCATAACAACATACAATCTTCTCTATGTTTTTGATCTCATTCATGTGTCTAGAATTTGAGTGTGTTCTTGTCTTATCCCATATACGAATTTCGTGTAACCCAAGGCACAAATAGGGTCAAAATATTATATTTGGAAAGTGAACTATACACGATTCAAGAATTATCCAAGCAATCTATGATTATCGAGACCCGAATACCAACACGTAGTAAATTTCTACTCTTGGGTAGGTCCAATGGCTACAATCAGGCTGAATGGTTAAAACTAGCCAAGCATATGTTCATGTGTTTACTATTTAAAACCTCCTAAAAAGTTTCTATCGGATAAAACTGGGCAATCGTATTATCGCAGTTTTTGTTATCATACCAGATATATTTATTCACAAAATTTAGAAACTAACAAATAAAAGTTATTGGCTTGGCCGGAACTATGTTGACCCCCTATTACCCGATTTGACAACTTATGCATCCAACTTAACCCATACAACATGTCACCTACACGTGCAACGCATGTGGTTCCTTGTGGTCAATTTACTTACATTGTCTTGGTCGATTTCCTTGACTATCTCATCAAGGCGAACTTCACCTAAACCCATCTCTTCACAAGCTTGTTGGAGTTCATCAATTGTTATATAACCACTCCCGTCCTTTTTAAAGAATGAGAATGCAGACACCAGATTTTCCTCTCGTTCCAGCTTGTTTAAGTGTACGGTCGCAACAAGAAATTCACCATAGTCGATTGTTCCACTGTTATTGATATTTGCCTGTCAGGTCAAACATTTCCACAAGTTTTGTAAAGTCAATGTTTTATAATCAAATACTCCCTCCGTCCCAAATTAATAGTCTCTCTTTCTATTTTAGATTGTCCCAAAATTATTGTCCCCTTCCAAATATAGTTATGAGTAATGTAGCAAGTTTACCATATTGCCCCTAATGATACTAGAAATTACAAACTTTATTTAAAGCTTTAATTAATTCCATAAGGGTAAAACTGTCATTCTGCAAAAAAGTAAGAGAGAGAATGCAGTAATGATTATGTTTTCTTAAACTGTGTGTTTTTTGTCGGGGGATAATTAATTTGGGACGGAGAGAGTAGTTGATAGCATAGCTTTGTCATAATTAAAATAAGTCATAATGCTATTTTCATTACGGGGCAACTCTATAAATAGGGATTCAGAAAAGTCAAGTACTGGCCGGCTTTGACTATTTTATTAAAGTTGAAAAGCAGCCTCTCAAGAGCAGGCACAATTTTGAATTTCCCCATAATTCTATATTTACATTAAAACATTTATTTTAGTAGCAAACAAATTAGGAAACGGAGGGGAACATATGTGCTTACCGCATCCATCAAGTCCTTGATTTTAGACTCCATAAGTTCAGAACCCACTCGTCTCAGACCCTCTTTAAGTTCCTCAAAATTCGTATTTAGGGTTTGCTTATATAGCGTCTGATTTTTAATCGATACGCCGTATTTGAGTAAATATGATGTATTGGAGTTTCTTGGAGTAGGGACCGCGATCATAATATTCCAGAATATTCCTTGAGCTTATCTTTGAATACGGCGTATGATATCTTTTGGATATGGCGTATTGGTCTTTAAGTCTTCGTGGTTTCTTGTGAAGTTCAGGCGCAGATACGCCGTATCTTCCTTGATGGATACGGCGTATAGATTGTCAGAATAACATATTGTTGATTTCTTCGTTTAAGCTCTAAATTGCGTGCCTTTAGCTGAACTTCAACAATTGCTCCATATTTACTGCAAACAACTAATATAAACAATTAAGTATCAATTCATGCATAAAAATGTAGAACGAGCAATAAAGATGGAATAAATGATGCTATAAAATAAACGTTATTTGATGTCATTGAATTTTCTCCAATTGAATCCTACTTGTCGTCAAGTAGACTTTAGAAAACTTATGAAAATGTATCCCAACCTGAGTTTAGGATTTTTGATTTAAGCAAGTTTTCGTTTAATTACTAGCACACAACCAAACACCTCATGAAGTAGGAATATGAAATCACTCAACTAATCTATGTGGTAACATGTAACTAATTCGCTCAATTGCTCGGTCGTGATGAGTATTCTATTATAAGCTTGGCAAGGATACACATCTCCACCACTAAAGCTAAGGAGTAACAAGTCTAAAAAAGTAAATTGGGTTGAAAAGGTTTAAGGGTTTGGTCACTTTTTCTAATCTCTATCGATACCAATATTCCATAAAAGGCGACCAAACAACATATACACATCCAAAACGATGGAATAGACATACATGATTGCTCATTCCTTAACTCGAATAAGCTAAAGAATAGGACTAGTAGTCTTTACCAAAAGTTGTAAACCAACAAGGGCGACAAACCACGTATACACATCCATAACGATAGAATAGACATACATGATTGCAATCATTCCCCTACTCAAGTAAAACTAAGGGTTAGGACGAAGAGTGATATAGGGTATGGATCTTTTAATCCTTTCACAAATAGTAACACTAACAAAGGCGACAAAACCACACATACATGGTCGTGAAGACGGAATAGACATGTGTGATTGCTCACTCCCTCACTCGAGCAAGACCAAAGGTTAGGGATTAGGAAAGGGAAAATAATTGGTGTTAAATAGAAAGAACAAAACAAATAGATTAAGTCCAACAGATAATGTATAATGTTGCTAGTTACTTTCCCGACCACACCCATGAAAAGACACAAATCGTGGACTACCTCATGTTTAGTAGACACGAACCAGACTCCAAAAACGTCTTGATCAAAGATCAATGAAAACAACCCTTAGTTGGTGTTCCCATAATGGTCAACTCCCAATCGTCCATAATATATACACTATACAACAATAATGGCGATATCTACCACTTAATACAAAACTTAGTTGGCTCATATTGCGACCAACTAGAAATATACAACATAACTTTACATCGTTGGTTTATAATACGTACCAACGAACTAACTTCTACTTTCTCCATCTTTTTTTGTTGTGATTTTCTGATTTTTTTGATTTTTATTTGTAACTAAGAACTGAAAATAAATCTAATATGTAGAATTTCACCATCTCATGACTACGATAAATCTGAATAATTAATATCTGATCATAATAACAAAGTAGTAAAAATACACGAGCGAACTACTACTTTTTACATTCTCATTGCGTTGTGCAATTTCCTGGCCTAACCATAGATAGAAAATGAACACAAGACACAGGAAAAACAATAATTTACACAAAAGTAACTAGCAACCGATTAAGGACTTAATTTAATAGGGTAGGCTAAGGTGTAAAGGTGTAACGAAACAAATAATTGGTGGTGTATGAAAAGAAAGGAATGGCTCAGCAGGTTTTTCTAGGGGTATCTTACTCTAAAAATAAGAGTAAACAAAAGGGTTTATAAGGGGGTTAACTAACCGGTGTGGTTAGTTAATAACACATGTAAAAGCTTTTTGGTGTAATCCTAAAAATTTACTAGTTTAGAATGGTCACTCCATCTATTTAAAATAGTACTTATTATTGTGGTTTCGAATAGATATACCAAGCCAAGTTCTAAAGTTTACTACATCACCGGCACACTCATAATTTTGTGGAATTTGGGTAAAAATTTATAAACGGATATGGCTAAATCCTCACAATATCTATCAAGGGTTATGTATGTGGGGTCATGCAACTAATAATTTCACAAAATTATGCTAAAATATTTTTAAATTTAGGCATAATTTAGGTATATTAATGTAAAAATAGGACAAGTAAGCGTTCTAATTCCCATCCCCCCACTTGAGATATACAACGACCTCGTTGTATAAATATAACATTAAAAATGGAAATTAAAAGAATTAGAACGAGAAACTCACATGGGACTTGCTCGATATGATCATCCATGTTGCGTTTATGAGCAAGATTTTGTGCGCGAAATGCGTCTAAATACCATCATGACTACAACACACATGAATTCCAGACAATATGTATTCCACCAATTTGTTCAATAAGTATCAGTAAGTCCCTGTATATAAAATAAGAAAACAATTCTATCTCTAGTCTATGGTTCGGTTAGAAATAAAAATCCTAAAAACGTACAGGAAGTCGATGCGCTGTATCAGTAAACTGGGATACGCCGTATTGAGACATGTAATAAAAAATCCTAAGTACGGGTCAGTCACCTAATACACTGTATTCGTTTAACGAATACACCGTATAGACTGAATTGACAATAAAGTTTAAAAAGTGCATAAAAATAAAGACTGGATAACGTCCAGAATGTCGTATCCATTGGGTTTGGATACACCATATCGGCTATATGGGAAGACAGACTCGATAAAAATTTAATAAAAAAAATTCTAGGTTGTCTCCCGGTAAGCATTTGATGAGGTGTTATTTTATACACTTTTTTAGGGTCGTTTAACCCCCAAAATTGTGTGTTTATGCCCAAAATAGGTACTTAATCATTCCTTTTCAGGTATTTCGCATTTGGAAGACATTTAGATGAATTACACATGACTTGGGCTTATTTAGAGAAGAAACTGACCAGATTACAAACCAACACCAAGACTCTTGAAGATTTGTGCTCACAGAGCCTGGAGACGGCGTCACAAGCCATACAAACGCCGTCACAACTCATCAAGTGACGGCGTCACATATTTCAAGATGGCGTCAGCCCGCACCGACTCAAATGCAGATCTAGAAGATTCATTTTATGACAGCGTCACGTCTTTTGTATGTGATATATCATTCAAGTAGATCTAGTGATACGACAAGTAATCAAGGTCTAGGATAGCCTCATAAAAAGTAATTTATTCACATCTAGACCAATAGGGATCACATAAATAACGACCTACTTTTGCCCTTTAGATTAAGTGAGCTTAGTGGACCGCAGGTGACCCATGGATCAACCGAGTACTTCTTAATTAATTGGTAAAGATTTGGTTAGTGGACTACTAGTGTATAAATTGCCATTAAGTAAAAGTGGGTATAGTCCTCTAGGAGCAAGGTTTAACAAGATCACCATTTGTCTTTAATCCTAAGATAGAATAAATCAGCAATAAGGATGCTTTATTCGGATGCGTTAATTTGTGACAGAATTAATTGTCCTAGGACTTAAGAAGAAAGGTCCCCCTAAGTCTAAGAATGATATGCACCTCGAGAGAAGAAATCATTGCACTTAATAAACAAACCAACGTTCTAATCGATTAATGTGTAATACAGTTTTCTATCATAAGGCTCGACCGCTCATTCATCATCGTGTTAATTAGCTTGGGTGGGTTAAAGTGTCTTGAATTGAGTGTAGTCACCGACCAAACCTGTGCCAGTCTGTCAGGCTGAAACCCTCCTTTTACCTGTTAGAATTAGGATTAGTACTAACATAGGATTATCATAGGTTTGACTTAGATTAGAATTAACTTAGATTAGATAAACCAAAATATAAATTAAATAGAAGAAAAAAAATTTTTTATTTTTAACCCCGCTTCAAGTGTTGGACACCAACTTACCACGAATCAACACCGACCGGAGTACAAATGGCCCGTTAAAGTGTTGTTTTAGTAATAGGGCAAAATACAAATTAAACTTGAACTATCATAAATAAATACCACACAATACACAACAATTTTTTGGCGCAGCTGCCGCGGGGGGGGGGGGGGGGGGGGGGTGGGGGGGGGGAGTGAAAATTAATCTTGATTTTTATTTTATGTTTTGGTTTTTAGCATTAGATTAGATCTAACCCTTAGGAGTAGTGTTAATTAGATTAGTGTATATTCTTGTATATTATGTATATTTTGTATATTTGTTAGTTGTCACACCCGACTAAGGCGAAAACTCGAGAATGCAACATAATGATCAATCATAACACAAGATACAAAATAGAGAAAACTACATTGCATAAACTCCAAGTGCTATGAAGACCATCAACCTCGAACAACCTCGAGTGATGTCCCAAATCGCAACTAAAATCCATAATCTCTTACAATTATTTATATGCCCACACAGGGGACCATAATCCAAACTTAATCCAAAACATCCAAATACTAGAATCAAACAACAAGCAAGCAAGACTTCAAACGAAATTCCACACGGGATACTTCTAAGTCTGCTATCACAATCACCAAACTACTCTTCTTTCACTTCACCTGAAAATGATACTAAAAAAACGCATTAATAATGTGGTGACTCGTAGTTGACTTAAACCCAAAGCTGGCCATATTTCAACAGTGGACAATAGTGCTATATGACAGTGAATATATGCTAACAATCCAAGACATAGCATCACCGCTAGTCAATCACCATATGTCACTTACGCACCTAAAGGGCCTACCAGCTGGAGCACTAATATTAGGGCAGGACCTCACACAAACTTGGGTAGGCGTACCCATCCGCTCCAATAATCACACAAATACTGGGTAGGCGTACCCATCCGATCCAATAATCTCACAACACTGGGTAGGCGTACCCATCCGATCCAATAATCATGCATAATATTCACATAACAGTCATAAGCACATATCTTGTCCCAAAAACAAAACCACATTTCGCACAGTTCAATTCAAAACATTTCAAAACACATTTGAGTATCATTTTCCCCCAACGGAAAAACAGTAAAAAGTGGGGCTACGAGAACTCACCTCAAGCAAGTCTTTAGCAACCAAATCTCAATCACACAAGCAAATGCAACGACGCCCGCACACGACCTAGTCTAGTTAATGTCCCAATTTAATCATCCAATTCCAAACAATCTTCACGTTTGATGCATAGAGTTTAAACGCGTTGTACAATTACCCAAAATAATTTAGTGGTGTGATGGTTGACGACATATTTCCACAATCATATCAATCTCATTCCCCGATAATACATACTTATACTATTTAGAGAAAATAGATAAGTAATATAAATAAATATTTATAATTAAATAATTATAATATACTTTCAACAAGTCAATTCGGTAACCTTGGTCAAATCAAAATAATCATAATACGGTTAAAAATGAAACGTTTACTCATAATAAACACATTAGAGAAGTTTCGAGAAAAAATATATATTTCGTCTTTTAGTGAATTTATTAAATAAATAAAATAATTAAATAATATTTTATTATTTAAAATCAAAAATCATGTTTTTAGGAAAATTTTAAGTATAAACTTTTACGAAATTTCGACATGACCCAGCTACGTTTAACAACGTTTTCCCAAGGGTCAAACCTCATATCAACAATTTTCACAAATTCGATACCTTTTCGACGAAAATTTCCAAAACTCCATCTTTAACTGAATTTCGAGAGTTATAGCTAAAAAATTTTACCAAAAATATCGTTTCAATACACTTCGTAAATACATTTCCACTTTCAAAAGTCTGACAAAACTCTCATAACGACTAAATATCGCTTATTGGGCCTTAGGGCCCAACAAGGGTCCATTAGAACATTTATAAGTCCAAAATAATATCCAAGTCCAAAACTAAGGTCCATTTACATATATAAGACTCATACTAATATGTAAGAAAATAATTAGGACCACATTAAGCCCTTCCCATTAAGCCTCAGCCTAAAGGTACTTATTGGGTTTGTAGTCCAATTGCTCAAAAATACGTATAATTAAGCTTGAAAATAAGCTTAATAAGCTACGTTATCGCATTTGGTTACTCCATAAGCCTAAAAAATAAATCCCAACAACGCCATATCACAAAAACAATCACAATCACTTCCTAATGATTTTGGAAAACTATATGTGGCATATAAGCCCAAATAAGCCAAGAAATAGCTTAAAAATAAGCTCGAATAAGCCATACAAGCTACTTATAAAAAATAAGCTATTTAGCAACCTATATTATTCAACCATCATGACCACAACATCAAAACTACAAAAACCCTCTTTTTTTTTTTTTTATTACACGAACCAAACACACCTTTTCTTTCGTTTTCGTTCCAAAATTAATTTTCACACGATCAACTTGTACAACTAACCATTCCTATGCAGTCAAAAAATAAAATGTGGAGTGCAAACGTGAGAAGAACAGTTGCTGATTTCTCGCATGCACCCCCGAACGAATATTCACCAAGCCCTAATGACAAGAAGCAGTGGTCGTTGGTGTGGTTTGACTTCTACAAAATTCCGCTGTGCACTTTGATGACAAGTAGAAGATTGTTCAAGCTACATCAATGTTTCAGAATCTGCTTAAGATAGGGATGTTGGTTTGGGGGGAAGCTGATTCAGAAACTTCGACAAAAAGGAGTCTAAGAAGAAAGCTTTTCAAGACATGCTGCATGAATTGGGGGGAAGTTAATCCAACTCATGCATACTACAATGGTTCCTGTACAAGTAAAGACACTGAAGATCCAAGCTGGAGTACAAGTTTCAAGACCAGGAGAACTCAGAAGACATCTTCAGCTTTGGAAGACTTTATTTGTGTTGTATTTGTACCTGATAGGAACATTGTAAGTAATTCCGTAAGTCCACATATTGGGGGAAGATTGTTAGCCCTAAAATATGGTGACTTATCTGGAATTACATTTATCATTTATAGTCGTGTCGGGTTAGTTTAGCTAGTAAAGCCCGGGACTATAAATACCCCCTCCATACTTCCATGGAGGGGTGAAGTTCACTTTTGTAAAAGTGAGTGTGTGTGTCTTCCTTATATCTCTCTGAAGCACACACACAATCTATCTCTCTGATCACTCTTCCTTTTTCTTTTTCTCTTTTCTCTCTATCTCTTTCTCTTTTCTCTTAATAAAATGGCTCGATTTCTATTTCACTTAATCTGACCTCCGGATCTTGTTCATGTGGTGAATCTAATATCAACAATGAGCCTCTAGGTGATCTAGATATGATGGAGGATGAGGCGGAAAATTCAAGCCCACAAAATATCCCATAAGTCCACTCATCATTTGAGGTATACACACTGCCAATGACTTACCCGGAAGAAGTAGAAGAGACTATAGGAATCCTGATGGAAGTAGAACCTTTGGACTACACGAAATTAGTTGATTTAGGCTTGAATACTTGTAGTCATGCCCTCTTTCTTAGTTCTAGGAGAGTTCCTAGTGTTGATGAATCGGAGCCTCAACCTTTACCCAATTTCCCATCCTTAGAATTAAATCTCGGAGACAAAAAAGGAACCGACTCACCCATCAACCCATATAGTCTGGGTAGTTTTAGGATGAGGTAGTAGATTCATTGACCATTCATACACCACCTTTACCCCACATTGCATACTTCCATCAAAATGGTGTGTATCGCTACTATCACCCACACTTAATGCTAAGTGTAGAGGAAACCCCCTTTTTACGCGTCAAATAAGCGTAGAGTCAGGCTCGTAACTCGAACAAAAACAAACGCTTATTGAGAGGCAACTCAATCTTTTATTTCATGCATTTTAGGGGTGTCTTTTATTTTTATCTTTATTATTTGTTCTTATATGTTTGATATTTATGTGATCATGCTTTGTTTTGTCTTTAACCTCGTCTTAATTACAGTCAAAGGTATTTTGCATCTAATAAGTGTAGGTAAAAATATCCAGTTTCTAAGACCAAACTTTTCAAACATGTAAAATAAATAATTTTAGATTAATTCACATTTTATGTCTTGTTTGTTTGTTTTGAGTCATATGTTTTTACTAACTGTTTTTGTGGTTTATGCAGAAATTTTTTTCCAGGAAATAATTAATAGGATATTTGTATAGAAATTTTTCCAGAAAACAAAACTATAGTGTGTGGAGACAGCGTCAGGATTTATTCCTGACAACGTCACCACCGTAGCACTAACGAAATTCACATTTTTTCTAATTTTTGAAAAGTTTTTTTGTTTAATTTCCAAAATTTTTAATTTTTCTAATACTTGCAGAAAACCACGATTACATTAGTACATACATCCTATCTTTATTCCTTTCGTAGAGTCTAGTACCTAATTAATAAGGGTTACATATTATTTACTGTAGGATTTTGGGCTTGGTATAGTTGTTCTTGTCTTTGATTTTCAGGTTATATTAGATAAGAAGAGTCCAGAAGTTATTTGGATTTTCACTTGGACGATTCTTGGATGAAGATTTAGCCGGAATTATCTTGTTTCTTCTTCGATATTAAGCAAACCAAGAGAGTATTAGTTTCTCATGTCTTTTTATTTATCTTCCCTTTATTTGTTTTCAGGTACTCATAGAACATTTAGGACAATGTTCAAAATAAGTAGAGGGGAAATGAAAGCCTTAGAAACTATTTCTTCAATTGCATTTGTTTTGTCTTTAAAATAATATGTAATATACCAAAACATAGTTTAGGACGATAATTTTAGCCTAAAATTAAAAACAAATTATGGCATATATCAATGAAACTGTAGTATTAGAAGCGTCTCATGGATAGGAGTTATATTACTAGCACAAAACCCTACCACTCAAAAAAATTACACCATAAAAATGTGAGGTTCGCCCCTAGATCTTTTTGAATATAAAGGCATTTATCTTTAGGAATATAAAAGCTTTTATCTATAGTGCTTATGAGAGTGTACCGGTAGTATTATAAATTCTAGAACTTGCTTTAGTGATACATCCCGAGACTGCTAGTGAGATCGCATTCGTGTGATTAGGATTTACTAAGTGATAAGAGGCATTAGGATAAACTCTTGTTTTTAGCCTATATTTATTATGGTTATGATGATCTCCTTGATCATATAACTATCCCTACACCCTTGCTTTAGACTAATTTTTAGTGCGAGATACCCCTAATACACCCTTCGGAGCATTTCCTTTTTGTTTTCTTCTATTAAGTATTTCGGGACGACCGAAAGGGGATTTGTTTGGATTAAGGAATTCCTGAATAGACTATTCTGGAGTATTTAATAGTTGAAATTTTTTTACACCCCACCAAAAATGTTACACCCAAATCGCTTTAGCATTCCTTGTAAGTACTCATTTTTAGTACATTATTGTTAGCACATGTGTTTAACCATAGTTAATTATTTACTTAAATACATGGTTGCTAAGTCGAGTCTATATTTATTGTATACAGTTTTGGGACGATTGAGATTCATGGTAGTTTTTATTATACGAAGAAATAGGGAAAAAAGTTAAGTCATTACCCCTATGTTTGTCTAAAATTCTCCATGTTTTGTTGATCCTTCTCAATTCGGGTCATTAGTTAGTTTATGTTATTGAGTATTAAAAACTCAAGTGTAGGGGTGCAACTATAAACCCCGAGTTATGTTTATTTATGTTCAAGCAGATGGCAGGGCAAAAGTAAATATATAAAAAAATCGAAAAAATAAAAATAGCAAAAAAAATGTTAGAATGTACGAGCTGCCATCTTGCTTTTGTTTATTTCAAGAAAGTGTCGAGAGAAGAAAAAGAAAGAGTTTGATGTAGAGTTGTGTAATATTGTCCTAGTTTGGTCGAGTTTTGGCTTAGCAACGCCTTTTACATATATTATTGTAAATGATTGACTCACCACTAGTTAAAAATTCCTCCATTATCCCTAAGCGTGTTTCCTTTACCCTACACCTAATGCTACAACACTTTAAAGACCTCTTTGATGTTAATTCCTAGGTGCTTACGCCAAAGCAGTGGAGGTTTTGATCCTTTATCAAGCTTATGGTAATTTATATACTATGACACATAGTGAGTGTTTATTTCCCCGTGTCCTATATTGTTATAACTCTTTATTACACCGAGAGAAAGAGAGAATCCAAACACTTATGTGAGGTGCTAGTATATAATTTCTATCCTTTTAACTACAAGGTTTATCTGGTTGTGCCATATATATTTATTGAGTAGGTTAAATGCCCCCGATTTTGCTATTGACTAGGTAGAAAAGCTCATTTGCTTGAGGACAAGCAAATCCCAAGTGTAGGGGTATTTGATGAGGTGACATTTTATAAATTTTTCTGGGGCTATTTAACCCCTAAATCATGCAAATATACCTAAATTATGTGCTTAATCGTTTTTTTTATTCTTTTAGCATTTGGAAGGCATTTGAAGGAAATACACCATACAACGTTTTTTAAGGTTTTTAACCTTTATTCCAAACACTTTTCAAACTTTTGACACTTTTCTGACAAAATTCCAAAATCTTGATCTTTAACGTTTACTAAAAAGTTTTTCCCAAAATAGCGTTCAATATCACTTTGTAAATATATTTCACTTTCAAAAAGTCCGTCAAAACTCTTATAACGACTAAATATCGCTCATTGGGCTTTAAGGCCCAATAAGGGTCCATTAAGATATTTATAAGTCCAAAATACGATCCAAGCCTAAAACCAAGGTCCATTTATATACATAAGCTCATACCAATAAGTAGAAAGTAATCCGGACCACAATAAGCCCTCTCATTAAGCCACGACTTAAATAGGCTTCTTGATTAAAGTTGGAAAATTTGTGGTGTTTTTGTGGTTGCTTGGTTCGGACGCCTAGAGCACACACACATTTGTGTGTGTTTTATTTTTTGTAAATAAAAAAGGATAATGATGAAATGGGGAGTGGAAAGTATCTTATGTACAAATTCTAGACAAGGTTAGCTAAAATTAAGCCATCATGTCCCCTTCTCTTGTCATATATCCGGCCATGGGATCCTATAAATGAAATATTCAAAACACAAAAACGGAGCACATCTCACACTATAATGATAACTATTGTTATTCGAAAACTCAACCAACGAAAGATGAACATCCCAGCTTCCTCCAGAGTCCAGGACGCACGACCTAAGCATGTATTCTAAAGTCTGAATAGTATGCTCACTCTGACCATCGGTCTGAGGGTGATAAGCCGTACTCATGTCTAAACGAGTTCCTAATGTCTCTTGCATTGACTGCCAAAACCTTGATGTAAAACGACTATCACGATCCGATATGATCGATATCGGCACACCATGTCTAGCAACTATCTCATTTAAATACAATCTAGCCAACCTATCCATCTTATAATCTACATGCATAGGTAGAAAATGAGCAAACTTAGTCAATCAGTCTATAATGACCCAGATTGTGTCGTGCCCACTACTAGTCCTAGGCAACTTAGTCACAAAATCCATAGCTATTCCTTCCCATTTCCATACGGGGATCTCAGTTGTTGGAGCAAGCCAGATGGCCTTTGATGCTCAGCCTTAACCTTTAAACAACTCAAACACTTACTAACATACTCAGCTATGTCATTTTTCATTCCAGGCCACCAATACCTATCTCTCAAATCGTAAAACATCTTATCAGCTCCTGGGTATATAGAGTACTTCGACTTATGGGCTTCATCCATTATCAGGGTTCTCACCTCACCATTCAAAGGCACCCATATTCAATCCAGGTAGTACAAAGTCCCTCACTTCTCTATTCTATCATCTCATCCAAACCTTTCTGTAATCCTGCAAACTCATCCACAGCCTCCTTCTGAGCCGTCAGTATCCTATCCTTGATACTCGAATAAAGGGTCATATTTATAGCTCTAACTCTCTTAGGCTTTACTCTTGCCTTCCTACTTTGGGCATCAGCCACCACATTCACCTTACCAAGATGGTAGCGAATTTCACAGTCATAATCACTAAACAATTCTATCCAGCGATGTTGTCACATATTCAACTCTTTTTGACTAAAGATATGCTGAAGACTCTTATGATCCGTATAGATGAAACTCTTTGTCCCATACAGATAATGTCTCCAGATCTTAAGTGCAAACACGACCGCACACAACTCTAAATCATGGGTAGTATAATTCTTCTCATGAATTTTCAACTGCCTAGACGCGTAGGCTATCACCTTACCCCTTTGCATTAATACACAGCCTAGTCCTATCTCGTACGCATTACAATATACCACAAAGTCTTCTAGTCCATCGAGGAGAGCTAGAACATGCGCATTACATAACCTATCCTTCAAGGTTTGAAATGCCAATTCCTATTCCTCACACCAATCAAAAGTCTTACACTTATGAGTCAAGATAGTAAGAGACTTAGCTATCTTAGAAAAGTTCTCAATGAACCTACGATAATATCCAGCCAATCTTAAAAATGAACGAACCTCAGTCAGAGTTCTAGGTGCTTTCCAATTCTTGACAGCTTCAATCTTACTAGGGTCTACATGAATCCTATTACCATTTATCACATGCCCAAGAAACTGCACTTCTCTTAGCCAGAATTCACACTTAGAAAACTTAGCATACAGTTTCTCTTTTTTAAGCAGTTCCAAGACTAACCTTAAGTGCTCTACATGCTCCTCTTGAGTCTTAGAGAAGATTAAGATATCATCTATAAACACTATCACAAACTTATCAAAATAAGGCCTACAAACTCTATTTATCAAATCTATAAATATTGCTGGTGCGTTAGTCAGACCAAAGAGCATTACAGTGAACTCGAAATGTCCATAACGAGTTCTAAACGCAGTCTTTGGAATGTCATCTTCATGCACTCTTAGCTGATGGTATCCAGACCTAAGATCTATCTTCGAGAAAAACTGCGACCCTTGCAGTTGATCAAATAGCTCATCAATTCTAGGAAGCGGATAACAATTCTTAACAGTCAACTTGTTTAATTCTCTATAATCAATGCACATCCTAAAAGAACCATCCTTTTTCTTAACGAACAACTCCTCCAATTCAGAAGGTGCCAAACGATAGGGAGACTTTGCTACCAGCGTTGCTCCAGGGATTAACTTAATCCGAAACTTAATTTCCTGAATAGACGGTAATCCAGATAAATCATCCGGGAATACCTCAGGAAAACCTCTAACCACAACAATCTCTTCTTGTTTCTTATCACTAGCCTTAGCACTCATCAACAATCTCGCTTTCTCTTCTGGTCTCTCTCCCACTACTCTAAGCACCTTGCCATCCGGTAGTGGTATCCTCACTACCTTCTCATGGCAAATTATTTCAGCCTTATAGTTAGACAACCAGTCCATACCTATAATCACATCAAAACTCTCATGTCCAAAAGGTATCAAATCGATGTCAAAGACATAACCCTCGATTTCTAGTTTACAACCCTTAATAACCTTATTAATCTCTACTAGCTGCCCGCTAGCTATCTCAATCTCATATCTGAAACCTAAGTCGCTGGGCTCTAAGCCTAACAGAGGCATAAAAGTAGTAGAAACAAAACTATAGTCGGCACCAGAGTCAAATAAGGTAGTGGCAAAATGATCGTTCAAAGTAAATGTACCCGTCACAATGTTCGATATCCCTAGAGAGCTTCCTTTGCTCTTCAACATAATGCCCTAGACCCCTAAGCTAGTTCCCTCAGACTCATGACCCTGAACCCTGTTATTAGCAGCAACTTGATTTGGACAATTTCCTTCTGATTCTTATGCTCTATTCAATCTAGGGCAAGCTAGCCTGACATGGTCGGTACTACCACACTCATAACATGCTCTAACAGTTAGGTTTCTAGCATTGACAGGATTCACATTTCTCGGCACACCTCTACAATCCTGTGCTAAATGACCCGGGCGGTTACAGTTAAAGCATGTGCGACAAGGTCCACTGGGTGCATGGTAGGAGTTGCAGGTGGTACACTTGGACCAAGTACACATATTCTCTCTTCCTACAGGGTTTACAGTAGTAGCAAAAACATTCCCAGTCTTAGTCCTCTTATTGTCATCCCTACTATTCTTTTCCTTGATAGTTTCCCCTACATTTCCTCTTTTCTCAACTTTCTTAATTGATCCATTTTTCATAGCCTCACGGTCCAGGTGCACCAGATCTGCACTGCCTTCTGCATAGTCATATGGCTCAGTACCTCTGCCTACCAATCCCAAAGATATATGTGAGCAAGGCCATACACATAACCATTTCAATCATCTTACTCTTAAGAGTTACCAAGTGAGGAACTAACCTTGCCAACTCATGAAACCTATCAGTATACGCAGCATGGCTAGCCCTGACCATGGCGTGATTCCACAACTTAGATTCCAACTTTTGCATCTCACGACTAGGACAAAACTCTTGTATCATCATAAACTTAAAGTCATTCCATGACATACTAACAGCAACTTCCCGACTTAGCGTGCGAATCTGAGAGTTCCACCACGTTAAAGCCTTACCCACAATTGAACCAGTAGTGTATTTCACTTTTTGGTCAATACTACAACCACTCATATCATGCACAAACTCCATTTTCTCAATTCAACGAGTAAGAACTACAACACCTCCCTTACCATCATATTCCTTAGGGTTACAAGCTAAGAACTCTTTATATAAACAACCTACCTGGTTGCCATTCACTATCACATTCCTAACGTTCTCCTGAACGTTCTCATTAACCACATTACTATTCTGATTTCCAACATTTCCTCGGTTACTAACCTAATCCAACATGGTGGGTAAGAGGTTCTGCAATTGCTGGACAATGATCGTTGAGAAGTTGGGTGCACCTCCATTGGCTCCCTCTATATTCCCATTGACTCCCTCTACACCCCTATTAGCTCCCAAACCCTGGTCATTTCATTGACCATTCAAATCCTCAACATGCTCATCATTGCCTTCCCTAGGTCTTCTACCCCTTCCACCTCTACCAACCCGTTCACCCGTTCCCCCTCCTTAAGATTCGGCAACAGGCCGGCCAGCACTTCGAGTCATCCCCCTTGGCGGCATTATCCAAACGAGGGAGAACATGGGCAACGTTAGGTAAGTGGGAAGACTAATATATATAGAATATCTTACTATATATAACCAGATATACACGTAACTCTGCCCTATGGTGTCAACATCGATTTGTGTGAACAACATTATCAAGTATGAGTGAGTTGTGATACGCTTATAACTACGTTAGCTACCGTACTTATATTCGCATCCTTTCCCAGTCATATTCAATATTGAGCCCACCCATTTCAATGACTGACATAACTAAGGCACCAAACCATGAACACACAAAGGCATACAAAAGCAGAACACCGCGCACATATATCCTATACGCAACTAGATGACGAATCTTAGGTTACAGTCTAGGCCAAACCACTTAGTTCTTTATAATCTTGGCTCTGATTACCAATCTGTTACACCCCGACAATGGCAAAAACTCAGGAATACAACATAATGATCAATCATAACACAAGATACAAAATAGAGAAAACTAAATTGCATAAACTCCAAATGCTATAAAGACCATCAACCTCGAACAAACACGAGTGATGTCCTAAATCGCAACTAAAAATCCACAATCTCTTACAATTATTCAAATGCCCACACAGGGGACCATAATCCAAACTTATTCTAAAACATCCAAAACTAAAATCAAACAATAAGCAAGCAAGACTTCAAACCAAATTCCACACGGGATACTTCTAAGTTTGCTATCAATCACCAAACTACTCTTCTTTCACTTCACTTGAAAATGATACTTGAAAACGTCAACAATAATGTTGGTGAGCTCGTAGGTTTGACCTTAAACCCAAAAGCTCTGCCAATATTTCAACAGTGGACAATAATGTTATATGACAGTGAATATATGCAAACAACCTTAGCATCACTGCTAATCAATAACCGTGCGTCACTTACGCACCTAAAGGGCCTACCAGATGGATCACTAAAATTAGGACAAGACCATACACAAACCTGGGTAGGCATACCCATCCGCTCCAATAATCACATAAATACTGGGTAGGCGTACCCATCCGATCCAATAATCTCACAAAAACTGGGTAGGCGTACCCATCCGATCCAAACAATCATGCATCATGTAATATTCACATAGCAGTCATAAAGCACATAACTTGTCCCAAAAACAAAACCACATTTCGCACAGATCAATTCAAAACATTTCAAAACACATTTGAGTATCATTTTTCCCCAATGGAAAAACCAGTAAAAAGTGAGGCTACGAGAACTCACCTCAAGCAAGTCTTTAGCAACCAAATCTCAATCACACAAGCAAATGCAATAACGGCCGCACACGACCTAGACCAGTTAATGTCTTAAATTAATCATCCAATTCCAAAACAATCTTCACGTTTGATGCCTAGAGTTTAGACGTGTTGTACAATTACCCAAAATAATTTAGTGGTGTGATGGTTGACGACTTAACTCCACAATCATATTAATCTCATTCCTCGATAATACATACTTATACTATTTAGCGAAAATAGATAAGTAATATAAATAAATATTTATAATTATTAATTATAAATATATCTCGACAAGTCCATTCGGTACACCTTAGTCACTTCAAAATAATCATTATACGGTTGAAAATGAAACGTTTACTCATAATAAACACATTAGAGAAGTTTCGAGAAAAAATATATTTTTTGTCTTTTAGTGAATTTATTAAATAAATAAAATAATTAAATATTATTTTATTATTTAAAATCAAAAATCATGTTTTTAAGAAAATTTCTAAGTATAAACTTTTTACGAAATTTCGACATGACTCGTACGTTTATACAACGTTTTCCAAGGTTTCAAACCTTATTTTCAACATTTTTCACAAATTCGACACTTTTCGACAAAATTCTAAAATCTCAATCGTTAACGCTTACCAACACGTTTTTCTAAAAATATCGTTCAATATCACTTTGTAAATACATTTCCACTTTCAAAAGTCCATCAAAATTCTCATAACTACTACATATCGCTTAACAAGGGTCCATTAGGACATATATAAGTCCAAAAATACTATTTAAGTCCAAAAACCAAGGTCCATTTATATATATGAGTATATACTTATATGTAGAAATAATCCTGACCACAATAAGCCCTCCCATTAAGCCGCGACTCAAATAGACTTATTGAGTCGTGAGTCCTTAAACTCCAAAATACGTATATTAAGCTTTGAAATAAGCTATTAAGCTACGCATCGCTTTTGGTTACTACCATAAGCCTCAAAAATAGTCCACAATATACGCCATAACACAAAATAATAAAAATCACTTTCCTAGTGATTTTGAGAATCTACACGTGGCATATAAGCCTAAATAAGCCAAGAAATAGATTAAAAATAAGCCCGAATAAGCCATACAAGCTACTATAAAAAATAAGCATTCTAGCATCATATATTATTCAACCATCACGACCACAACATCAAAACTACAAAAACCCTCTTTTTCCTTTTTACTATTCATGAACCAAACACCACCCTTTTTTATTTATTTCGCTTTCAAAAATCGATTTTCACAACGATCAACTTGTACAACTAACATCTGTGCATTAAAATAAACCCAAAAGGACAAACGAAATTTAAATTTGAAAACTTACAAGAAAATCTTCAAATTTGTAGATTTCGACACGAACTGAACAACCCAAACGTTGTTTAAATGAATAACCAAACACTAGAATCAACCCAAAATATTTATGTCTTCATGTTTTCTTGATCAAACTTCAAAAATTATGAGAGTGTGTGTGTTGTAGGTGCAGACAAACGCAAGAGAGAATAGGGGGGGGGGTGGGGGGGGGGAAAGGGGGGGAAGAAAAGCGAAGAGAAGGAGGAGGGGGGGGGGGGGGGGAGCGGAATATTTTTTTGATTTGAAATTAAACTATTGTAAAAATAGGATTAAGGAAAGCATCTTAAGTACAATTTGAACAAGGTTAGCTAAAATTAAGCACTCTGTCTCCCCTAGTTCTTTCTTTTTACTCGGCCCATGGAATCCCATGGGGTTCTCGAGCCTTTCTTTTCGTGTCGGGATCACTTAAATACTCGTAAAACTCAACCGTAAAATTTACCCCAAAGTTAATTAGCATTTTTATTCACTTTAAAAATACTTTTCCATTAACCTAGAGTATTTACACGACATATTTTCACTTTACACCCTTCAAAACTCATTTGGACATTAACGGACGTGTCAGACTCGTTTTTTGGCATTTCTTAAAATTCACGGGTCAAACCACCCGGAATACACATAACACAATAATACCTTCCAAAAGGGATTATTAATCACAATAAACCATAATTCATCACATATCTCATAAAATCACCACCGTCAACACGGTACAAAAATTTGAATAAACTGACAAAAGTCAAATAGTCAAAGGACTATAAATGAAATATTCAGAACACAAAAAGGGCAAAGGTTACATTCTACCCCCTTAAAAGAATTTCATCCCCGAAATTCAACTACTAACATCACTAAACAAATGCGGGTACTTCAATTTCATCTGATCTTCACGTTCCCACGTGAATTCAGGGCCACATTTCGAATTCCACCGAACCTTGACGATGGCAATCCTACTACGCTTCAACTTCTTAAACTCTCTTTCCAAAATTTCCACAGGCTCTTCCACAAAATTTAACTTAGCATCAACTCGAATCTCATCCAAAGGCACTTTCAGTGTTGGATCAGCCAAACACTTCTTAAGGTTCGACACGTGGAACGTGTCATGAACACCACTCAATTCCTCAGGCAAATCTAATCGATAGGCCACAGGGCCTACTTTCTCAATAATCTCAAACGGTCCAACAAACCTAGGTGCTAACTTTCCCTTCTTCCCAAAGCGTACCACACCTTTCCAAGGCGACACTTTGAGCAAGACATAGTCACCTACACTAAACTCTAGAGGCTTCCTCCTCTTATCAGCATAACTTTTCTGACGATCACGCGCAGCCTTAAGTCTATCCTTAATCTGCGAGATCTTCTCAGTAGTCTCTTGCACTAACTCAGGTCCTATCAACTGACCTTCTCCAACCTCAGCCCACATAATTGGCGAACGACACTTTCTACCATACAATGCCTCAAACGGAGCACATCTCACACTAGAATGATAACTATTGTTATACGAAAACTCAACCAACGGAAGATGAACATCCCAACTTCCTCCGAAGTCCAGGACGCACGCTCTAAGCATGTCTTCCAAAGTCTGAATAGTACGCTCACTCTGACCATCGGTCTGAGGGTGATAAGCCGTACTCATATCTAAACGAGTCCCTAATGCCTCTTGCATTGACTGCCAAAACCTCGATGTGAAACGACTATCACGATCCGATATAATCGAGATCGGCACACCATGTCTAGCAACTATCTCATTCAAATACAATCTAGCCAACCTTTCCATCTTATAATCCTCACGCATAGGTAGAAAATGAGCAGACTTAGTCAATCGGTCCATAATGACCCAGATTGTGTCATGCCCACTACTAGTCCTAGGCAACTTAGTCACAAAATCTATAGCTATCCCTTCCCATTTCCATATGGGAATCTCAGGTTGCTAGAGCAGGCCAGATGGCCTTTGATGCTCAGCCTTAACCTTCAGACAAGTCAAACACTTACTAACATATTCAGCTATATCCTTTTTCATTCCAGGCCACCAATACCTATCTCTCAAATCATAATACATCTTATCAGCTCCTGGGTGTACAGAGTACTTCGACTTATGGGCTTCATCCATTATCAGGGTTCTCACCTCACCCTTCAAAGGTACCCATATTCGATCCAGGTAGTACAAAGTTCTATCACTTCTCTGTTCTATCATCTCATCTAAACCTTTCTGCAATACTGCAAACTCATCCATAGCCTCCTTCTGAGCCGCCAGTATCCTATCTTTGATACTCGACTGAAGGATCATATTCATAGCTCTAACTCTCTTAGGCTTTACTCTTTCCTTCCTACTTAGGGCATCAACCACCACATTCGCCTTACCAGGATGGTAGCGAATTTCACAGTCATAATCACTAAACAACTCTATCCAGCGACGTTGTCGCATATTCAACTCTTTCTAACTAAAGATATGCTGAAGACTCTTATGGTCCGTATAGATGACACTCTTTGTCCCATACAGATAATGTCTCTAGATCTTAAGTGCAAACACAACCGCACCCAACTCTAAATCATGGGTAGTATAATTCTTCTCATGAATTTTCAACTGCCTAGACGCATAGGCTATCACTTTACCTCTTTGCATTAACACACAACCTAGTCCTATCCCGGATGCATCACAATATACCACAAAGTCTTCCGGTCCATCGGGGAGAGCTAGAACAGGCGCATTACACAACTTATCCTTTAAGGTCTGAAATGCCAATTCCTGTTCCTCACCCCAATCGAAAGTCTTACTCTTCTGAGTCAAGATAGTAAGAGACTTAGCTATCTTATAGAAGTTCTCAATGAACCTTCGGTAATACCCAACCAATCTTAAGAACGAACGAACCTCAGTCAGAGTTCTAGGGGCTTTCCAATTCTTAACAGCTTCAATCTTACTAGGGTCCACATGAATTCCATTACCATTTATCACATGCCCAAGAAACTGCACTTCTCTTAGCCAGAATTCACACTTAGAAAACTTAGCATACAGTTTCTCCTTTTTGAGCAGTTCCAAGACTAACCTTAAATGTTCTACATGCTTATCTTGAGTCTTAGAGTAGATTAAGATATCATCTATAAACACTATCATAAACTTATCAAGATACGACATATAAACTCTATTCATCAAATCCATAAATATTGCTGGTGCATTAGTCAGACCAAAGGGCATTACAGTGAACTCGAAATGTCCATAACGAGTTCTAAACGCAGTCTTTGGTATGTCATCCTCATGCACTCTCAGCTGATGGTATCCAGACCTAAGATCTATCTTTGAGAAAAACTACGACCCTTGCAGTTGATCAAATAGATCATCAATTCTAGGAAGCGGATAACGATTCTTAACGGTCAACTTGTTCAATTCTCTATAATCAATGCACATCCTAAAAGAACCATCCTTTTTCTTAACGAACAATACCGGCGCTCCCCAAGGCGATGAACTTGGTCGAATGAAACCTTTGTCTTGGAGTTCCTTGAGTTGTCCAGACAACTCCTCCATTTTAGAAGGTGCCAAACGATAGGGAGACTTTGCTACCGGCGTTGCTCCAGGGATTAACTCAATCCGAAACTCAATTTCCCGAATAGGCGGTAATCCAGATAGATCATCCGGGAATACCTCAGGAAAATCTCTAACCACAACAATCTCTTCTTGTTTCTTATCACTAGCCTTAGCACTCATCAACAATCTCGCTTTCTCTTTCGGTCTCTCTCCTACTACTCTAAGCACCTTGCCATCCGGTAGTGGTATCCTCACTACCTTCTCATGGCAATTATTTTAGCTATATAATTAGACAACCAATTCATACCTATAATCACATCAAAACTCCTATGTCCAAAAGGTATCAAGTCGATGTCAAAGACGTGACCCTCAATTTCTAGTTTACAACCCTTAATAACCTTATCAATCTCTTCTAGCTGCCCGCTAGCTATCTTAATCTCATATTTGAAACCTAATTCGCTGCTCTAAGCCTAATAGAGGTATGAAGGTAGTGGAAACAAAACTATAGTCGGCACCAGAGTCAAATAAGGTAGTGGCAAAATGATCTTTCAAAGTAAATGTACCTGTCACAATGTTCGAATCCTGGCGAGCTTCCTCTACTCCCAACATGAATGCCCTACCCTTAGTCTGGTTCCCTTAGTTTCTACGACCTTGACCCTCGTTATTAGCAGCAACTTGATTTGGAAGATTCTCTTCCGGTCCTTGATCTCTATTCAATCTAGGGCAAGCTGACCTGACATGGTCAGTACTACCACACTCATAACATGATCTAACAGTTGGGTTTCTAGCATTGACAAGATTCACATTCCTCGGCACACCTCTATAATCCTTTGCTAAATGACCCGGGCAGTTACAGTTGAAGCATGTGTAATACCAAGATGAAACCTCTTAATATGAAGCTCCCTAGTATTGTGATACGATATAATCGGTTTTAATCAATATCTGGAAATGTTAAGCACGTCAAGCGTTAATTAAAGTTATGTCTTGTAATGTTTTGAACATGATTTTATACTTTTTCAAAATGTTACATTTTAGACCCTTGAGTTTGAAAAGTGGCAAAATATACCCTTGGAGTTTGCATTTTTACGAGTTTGGTCCTTCAAGTTTAAAAGATATACCAAGTAAACCTTGTACTTTGAAAAGTGACATAATAGACCCCTGTAGTTATAACTTTGATAAAATGACATTTTTAGTCCTTTTAGTTATAAGTTTCCGAAAGTTATGATATATACCCCTTGCATGGATTATAATTACAAAACATGTCCAATTTGCCATGCAAGCTTATTTTAACATTTTCAAAAGATATTTATAGGTTATAATAAACTAAAATATGAAGGTTTAACATAATGAAAGTTTAAAATAACGATTCGTTAAGCTAGGAAGCAAAACGGGTCGAATTAGGGTTTTAAAACGTAAACACGCGGGTTTTAAGATCAAATTCCTTCTATAATCAATAAAGTGGTTATTTTAACATTAGTTAAGCATGCTAGGATAGATTATAACAACATTTAACCATTATGACATTTAGTTTTAAGAAAAACGCGAAATTAGGGTTTCGGGCGTACGGTTTTGGATCAAAACGGAAAATGAGCATGAATTGAGTTATGAAACTTTAACAAGAGTTTATTTAGGATCATATGAACATTATAAGGGTGTAGTATCAGGTATGAAGTTGATAGAACCTGGGTTTGAGCTTATAGCTTAGAAACGGGTCGAAATCGGGACTTTTAGCTTCGTACGCCTAGAATAACGACTCCCGGGCTTCTTTTCTTGGTTTCTTTTGCTTCCTTTATGAAATTGAGCCTTCTTAAGACCTCTTAGGATCTCTTAGAGCAAAGGATTGCTGCTATGTAAGGGTTATAGAGGAGGAAGTGGGGGATGAGTTCAAATGAAGAGTTTATGCTTCTATTTATAGTTGAAATGATCTTGGTGGCCAAGGAATGCTTATGATCTGATATAGGACATGTGTAAGGGCTAGAGGGTGATGAGGAGAGGCTAGAGAATGAGTTGTATAAGCTAGAAACTAGCTTAAGGGTGTTGGCTTGCTTTGGTGATGCCGCGGCTAAGAAAAGAGACAAAGGGGTGATGTGGTTCATTTTTGTACCATGAAATGGAGTAGATATTTAGGAGGGGTTCTTGTAAGATGCTTAGGGATGAAGTAGCATGGTCATCAAGGTGCTTAATTGCAAGAAAAACTTTCAAAATTGATCAAAATGCAAAGGTTATGAGTTTCGGGTACATTAGGGCTCAATTAGGGTTTTCAAGCTTGTAATTCGTGTAAATTTGATTAAGAATGATAGGTTACTGATCCCAAGACTTATATTAAGAATTATAATCAAAAGTTGATAGGTGGTTTGGGTTAAAATGGGTAGAAAATGAGTGAACGGGTCAAAGTTCCAATTAGGGCACAATTAGGGTTTTCTAGGTTTATCTCTTGTATAATTGAAGTAAAATGATGGAATGATGATGGAATATGATTGATAATGTTGTAAATTAAGTTATTACAACTTATTTGAGTGTTGGTTGAGGTTTAAAATGGATAAAAACAAAGAAACGGGTCATAGTGTAGTATTTAGCTCAGGTTAGGGTTTATGAGTTTTGAATTAGGGTTTTGAGTGTAAAATGTGTATGGAAGCTTATGAATGGAATAATTAGGGATTACACATTGTATATTGAGTGTATTGTATACAAAGAGTGGTAGGTGAGAAAATGGATATGAAAACGGAGTATAACGGCTATTTCGGATGATCAAGCTTAATGACTTGTATAATTATGCTTTAGATGACTTGTACTTGTACTTGGAGGGAGGTTTATATTCAATGATATGTTATTTTTTATTGTTATATGCTTTAGTAGCTTGTACATTCACTTAGAATATTAACCCTTCATGGAATTAGGGGTTGAGGTTTACGAAACGGTTTTTAAGCCCGTTTTTGATTATAACGTTGCGAATGGACATTATTAGTAATAATGTATTTTGTAATAAGGAATATGAGATATTGACTTTGTCATATTATGATGTTTGCTTGGCATATATGAAGACAGGTCGCATAGATAGGTTGCCTGTGAGATTGTATACTGTACGTTATTGCAAGTTACTTTGTATTATGATGATATTGAACAATGCATGTAATGTAAATTAAAGTGATAAAAAATTTCCCTGTAATAATTGTGATTTAGTAAATTAGGTTTTGAATTGATGAAAATCTTGGGTTGTACTGGGTAGGCGTACCCATCCGATCCAAACAATCATGCATCACATAATATTCACATAGCAGTCATAAGCACATAACTTGTCCCAAAAACAAAACCACATTTCGCACAGATCAATTCAAAACATTTCAAAACACATTTGAGTATCATTTTCCCCCAACGGAAAAACCAGTAAAAAGTGGGGCTACGAGAACTCACCTCAAGCAAGTCTTTAGCAACCCAATCTCAATCACACAAGCAAATGCAACGACGCCCGCACACGACCTAGTCCAGTTAATGTCCCAATTTAATCATCCAATTCCAAAACAATCTTCACGTTTGATGCATAGAGTTTAGACGCGTTGTACAATTACCCAAAACAATTTAGTGGTGTGATGGTTGACGACTTAACTCCACAATCATATCAATCTCATTCCTCGATAATACATACTTATACTATTTAGCGTAAATAGATAAGTAATATAATAAATATTTATAATTATTAATTATAAATATATCTCGACAAGTCCATTCGGTAACCTTAGACACTTCAAAATAATCATTATACGGTTGAAAATGAAACGTTTACTCATAATAAACACATTAGAGAAGTTTCGAGAAAAATTATATTTTTCGTCTTTTAGTGAATTTATTAAATAAATAAAATAATTAAATAATATTTTATTATTTAAAAATCAAAAATCATGTTTTTAGGAAAATTTCTAAGTATAAACTTTTTACGAAATTTCGACATGACCCGTACGTTTACACAACGTTTTCCAAGGTTTCAAACCTTATTTTCATCAATTTTCACAAATTCGACACTTTTCGACAAAATTCCAAAATCTCAATCTTTAATGCTTACCAACACTTTTTCTCCAAAATATCATTCAACATCACTTCGTAAATATATTTCCACTTTCAAAAGTCCGTCAAAATTCTCATAACTACTAAATATCGCTTATTGGGCCTCAAGGCCCAACAAGGGTCCATTAGGACATTTATAAGTCCAAAGTATAATTCAAGTCCAAAACCAAAGTCCGTTTACATATATAAGTATATACTTATATGTAAAAATAATCCGGACCACAATAAGCCCTCCCATTAAGCCGCGACTCAAATAGACTTATTGGGCCGTGAGTCCATAAACTCCAAAATACGTATATTAAGCTTGAAAATAAGCTAATAAGCTACGTATCGTATTTGGTTACTACCATAAGCCTCAAAAATAGTCCACAACATACGCCATAACACAAAAATAATCAAAATCACTTTCCTAGTGATTTTGGGAAGTGGTTCGTGGCTTATAGCCCAAAATAAGCCAAGAAATAGCTTAAAATAAGCCCGAATAAGCCATACAAGCTACTATAAAAAAATAAGCATTCTAGCATCATATATTATTCAACCATCACGACCACAACATCAAAACTACAAAAACCCTCTTTTTCCTTTTTATTTCACACGAACCAAACACCCTTTTTTCTTTCGTTTCGCTTCCAAAAATCAATTTTCACAACGATCAACTTGTACAACTAACATCTATGCATCAAAATAAACCCAAAAGTACAAACGAAATTTAAATTTGAAAACTTACAAGAAAATCTTTAAATTTATAGATTTCGACACGAACCAGACAACCCAAACGTTGTTTAAGTGAATAACCAAACACTAGAATCAACCCCAAATATTTATGTCTTCATGTTTTCTTGATCAAACTTAAAAAATTTATGTGTTTGTGTTGTTGTAGGTGCGGACGAACCCAAGCACACACCAAGGTGTGTGTGATTTTTTTAAAATCAAAAATGTGATTATGAAAAAAAAATGTGGAGGATAAGGTATCTTAATGTACCAACTTAGAGACACATTAGCTAGAAAGTAGGCATCTTGCCTCCTCTTGACTTCTTGACCGGATATGGCATCCTATGGGTGTCGGGTCTTTCTTTTCGTGTCGGGATCACTTAAATACTCGTAAAACTTAACCGTAAAATTTACCCCAAAGTTAATTAGCATTTTTATTCACTTTAAAAATACTTTTCCATTAACCTAGAGTATTTACACGACATATTTTCACTTTACACCCTTCAAAACTCATTTGGACATTAACGAACGTGTCAGACTCGTTTTTCGGCATTTCTCAAAATTCACGGGTCAAACCACCCGGATTACACATAACACAATAATACCTTCCAAAAGGGATTATTAATCATAATAAACCATAATTCATCACATATCACATAAAATCACCACCGTCAACACGGTACAAAATCTGAATAAACTGACAAAAGTCAAATAGTCAAAGGACTATTAATGAAATATTCAGAACACAAAAAGGGCAAAGGTTACAACAAAAATGGATTCGTACACAATCGATAGAGGGATACAGGTGTGACTATATTGAAACAGCATGTAGAGTTAGATAATCGTTACGTAGTTCCGTATAATAGGGATTTATTAACCACATTCTATGCTCACATAAATGTAGAGTATTGTGGATGGACCATGCTTATTAAATACCTGTTTAAATACATTTTAAAAGGTACGGATCATATTGCTGCCCGCATATCCAGAGATCGATCAGTCCCACACGAATCCACGAGTAGGCCGCACATAGTAATTGATGAAATTAAGAATTATCTGGGACTCAAGATACATCAGTCCACATGAAGCGTGTTGGAGGATGCTAGAATTCAATATCCACCATAGGGAGCTCGCTGTCCAAATCCTATCTATTCACTTGCAAAATATGCGGTGTGTGGTATTTAGGGATAAGGACAAACTTGACTCAGTTATAGTTAACACCCATAGTAAAAAGACGACTTTAACAGAATGGTTACACTATAACGAGTGGAACACAGATGGAAGACATCTCACATACCTTGATTTTCCTACTGAGTTTGTCTGGAATCCAAGTGGGAAATACTGGAGCCGTCACGGTCAAAGTCACAGGTCATCAATTGGCAGGCTAACGTACGTACACCCTGCATCAGGCGATCTTTTTTATCAACGAATGTTATTGTGTCACCAGAAAGGCTGTAGAAGTTTCCCGGAGATACGTAAGGTAAACGACATTGTCCATCCAACATGTCGAGCGGCGTGCCAAGCATTGGGTCTATTAGAAGACGATCAGGAGTGGGAAAATACGATAAAAGAAGCATCATGTACGGCTACTCCTGCTGAGTTACGAACGCTGTTTGCACATATACTTACCTTCTGCCAAGTCACAGACCCATCTAAACTTTAAAGACGTGTATGGAAAAGTATGTCAGAAGACATACCATACACGTCTTCTATTTCACTCAACATCTCAAACTTACACATAGATGGCTTACAACTCGAAGATTATGTGCTCTATGAATCGGAAGGATGTCTTAACCACTATTCAAGATCCTTAACAGATTTCGGTTTACGCTTACCACTTGAAGATTTAATGTATGTACTCTGAAATAGGCTGTTAATGGAGGAAAAGAGCTACAACCGAGAGCTGCTTGCCAGAGAAAAAGAGAGGCTCATTGGAAAGTTAAATGAAAAACAACGGCACATATTTAATCTAATTATGGTTGCCTGTAGTAACCAACAGGAATTGATTTTCGTATATGGACATGGCGGTACAGGTAAAACATTCTTATGGAAAGCAATCACATACACATTACATGCGGAAGGAAAGGTTGTTTTAGCTCTTGCATCGTCTGGTGTCGCATCATTATTGTTGCCAGCGAGACGCATTGCACATTTGCGCTTCAAGTTACCTCTTGAATTAACTGAGAGTTCTGTTTGTTTCGTTTAGAAAAACACACAGCTTGCAAAGTTAATTAAAGAAACCAGCCTGATTATATGGGATGAGGCTCCTATGAATGATCGTCGATGTTTTGAGACTTTGATAGAACTCTAAGGGATATCCTTGAAATGCCAAATGCTTTCTTTGGTGGAAAGTCTGTGATGCTTGGAGGGGACTTCAGACAGACCTTGCCTGTGAAAAAAAATGCATCCCGGAATGAAATTATAGGTTTATCAATCGCTGAGTCTCACTTACGGCGACGCTTTAAGTTATGTTATCTTACAAAGAATATGCGACTAAGTAATGGAAGCACGAACGAAACAGATCAAGGAAAAGTAGCCACATTTGCAAAATGGCTGTTAGACATCGGTGACGGTCGTCTTGGCACGCCCGACGAAGTCGACCCTGAAAATACATTTTGAGTTCATATCATGGATGACTACCGAATCCCTGATGATCAAAACGGATTGCTCAACCTAATCAGGTTCATTTATGACAACCATACGCTTCAAAACCCCACCCCTCAAGAACTGCAAGAAAAAGTCATCATTTGCCCCAAAAATGAGATCGTTGATATTGTAAATGCAAAAGTGATGTCCATGATTCCTGGAAGGCCACATGTGTATAATAGCTATGACGAAGCTTTACCACATGGGCATGATGGAGGCGAAGTCGAATTTTTTTTTTTTTGAACGGCAACTTTATTAAAAAACTAGCAAGGCGCTAGGAATTACAAAGAAATCAAATATGGATGTTGAAGCCAACTATCCCATCTAATAGGTTTTTTGCTCCTAGCATTACACCAAGTAAAATAATGCCTAATCATAAAGCAACTACTACCAAAGGTTATCGAAGCTCAAATAGTTAAGGGTACAAGGATTAGTCAAAAAGTGTATCTTCCACGGATTCCACTTACAATGAAGGATCCAAAAATACCTTTCATCTTTAAAAGAAAGCAGTTTCCGATAAAAATATGCTATGTGATGACCATAAATAAATCTCAAGGGCAGTCTCTCAAGAAGATAAGAGTATACCTACCAGAACCCGTTTTCAGCCATGGACAGTTATATGTTGCTTTATCAAGGGCAACAACTCCTAATGGCTTAAAATTTTTACTCAACACACGATCCACCGACTGTCGACATCTACCAAAAACATAGTGTATAAAGATTAAAGATTTCGTCACTTCTTAAATCTGCGAACATAGTTCTATAGATAGATGTATTTCTTTTTTTTCTCTTTTAGCTGTAATATATTTGGTGTTGAGTGCTTTTCAAGTATATGTCTGTTTATAGATTTATATTTCAACTCCTGCATTTTCCATTTCCTGTGTGAACTTCATGCATTTTATGCTTATGTAGTGTACAAATTTAGGCTTAAATTCCTGCACTTCCTATATGAACTTTATATCTTTCGATTACATGTCTATTTTGTGCTTAATTTTTTCTTAAATTTCCACCTTATAGCATATGACCTTTATATATTACGTACCTATCTAACATATAGATTTTGCTTTTGATTTTCAAGAATATTGGCAACAAACCTCAGTTAAACATGGATCCAAATGTGAGAAGATAAGGGAAAAATGATTCTTGCAGAACCAGAGATAACAAATGTAGCAGACTTAAATTCAACAGACTCTAACAGAATAATTGAAGTCTTTGTATATCGCAAATGGGTCTCAAAACATTATCAGACCCGGCAGCCAACAAAGTTCTGTTGTATGCTTCTAGACAAACATGTATGCAATTAAGTACATCGCAACTTTCTGAAAACAAAAACACAAAACATAAAGACTCTCAAATTATCTGTAAATACTTTGTCCAGGGTACCCCAATACAAGCAAACATGGATGTTTAAGACACTCAGTACTTTGACCAGCTGCTACAACTTGGTGCAACCTATAGGATCTCAGGCTTCAGTTGTGAGAAGACACCTTCATGGGAACAAACATTACAGAATGACACTTCGTTGATATTTGGCAAATACCTTCAAGCCCACAACATCGCGAATGACAACTTTCCTCAACATTATTTCGATTTTGCAACCTACAATGAATTGGCAGACAGTGCAAATGTTAGAGATGCGGTGCTCACAGGTTTGACCTTAACAACACAATTCCTATTTACATAGCAGTCACCAAAATAACTTTGACTGTAATAACAGACTATATCGGTCGCATTCGGGCGATCAGTGGGATTTCCACTTTTGGAGACGCCACCTCACAACGCAAACAACGCAGGACCATAGATATCGAAAACTTAAGGTAATTTCATTCTGCAAAAATTTTCTAAAACAAGATAGGCACTTCTTTCTACTAACCAATACAACATTTTAATTAGTGGCAACATTATTGGCAAAAAACTTTGATATGCAAACTTATGAATCCCTGCCAAAACCAGTGGTGATTGCAGTAAGCTCATGTTGGGTTTCACGCTATAATGGTATATCTACTCCTAAGCAACAAATTAAAATAGTGCTTTCCAACTAACATCACTAACAATGTAACTCATACATACAGGTATGCAGTTATCAGGAACATCGGCAACCCACTACTACCTAAACCCAAACATCCTTGAAACCTACCACATAAAACAACAGTAAGAATTACAATCATATTTTTACGCATTCTAAAACATAATAAATATACGCTAATCCTTACGTCTGAAATATGCAGGGAAGAGCAATCAACAGACACAACGCCTTTCCTTAACATTAACAACCAACGGTACGAAGACCCGAACCAAGAAAAAAATGAGAAACTGCTTTCCACTGGCAACTCTCCTTGAAGTGAACCCACAGAATTACCAGGTACATCAAATTCCTATTTTCTATCACAAATTAAAAAATCACATGCAATGACCACCATACAAACCCTCTAACTATCACAATCTCTATCCGACAGCGTATCCGATTTACATCAAACGCTACAATCTACAAAATCAACACGCAAAAAGAATGGTATTACCAAAAATGCTCCACCTGTGGGAAAAAACTCATACCTGAAACCCCAATACCGAAGTGCAAAAACCATGAACCCCAGACAACTACCATCTACAGGTATAGTTAATCTTTTCCGCCACTTCCTCTTAAGAAAATAGACTAACTTTTACTCAATAACAATTACTGCTTCAAGGCCATTGTAAGCGGCGGATCAACAACCACTTCAATCACTTGCTTCAGTGATCAGGCCAACTCTTTCACAAGGGATGTCAATGAAGTGCTAGCTGAATTAGCAGATAAAAACCCCTATCAACTACCCTAATCTCTGAAACAACTAGAGGGAACCACTCATGTCTTCCAATTCCACTTTGACACCTTGAGCACTCTGAAAAGGCCCGACTTTGTTCTAGACACTATTTTCCAAAATGCCTCGCTGCCGTTACCGGCACCACCAACACCAGTCCAACAACTACCCCTCATTCAAAATCCTATTTTACCAGCAACACAACCACAGAACCTACAAAACCCCCCACCCACTGCACCAGAACTAGCAGCCATCCATATTGCAAACCCACCGAGTCCAGCACTGTCAACTACAACAAGTAATGAGCCCGAGGTAATTGAAGCTGATATAGGAACCGCAACTATACCAAAGACCACCCCCCGTCTCATAAAGTTGCACCAAAAACCAAGAAAGAAACAAAAAGAAAGAACCCCCAACAATCATCCACCTGCGGCAGAACCCTCCGAAGCTATGAAAAAGACAAAAACCGAAGACCCAAAAACTGACGCCTAGACTTTGTTACAAAAAATTATAAAACTTTTCTCTTAAACCATAAGCGTTTGCGCCTTTTGTGTAGGTCTGTACAATTATGACATTAACCTCTGTGTGTATTGTACTTTCCAAAACTTAATATGCAATCGCACTTCCTACCTTATGTTTTCATGTCAACTTGATTAACCAAATGTACTACCATAAACATTCAAAGTTAAAACCATAAAACACTAACAAACACATCATTTTATTTATAGACAAGAGAATAATTACATATGGATACCATCCACAACTTCCAACTACACAAAACACTAGGAATCGAAGAAACTACTACCAACTGGAAAAAACAACCATAAACCTATCCTACTAGACCATACCCAAAAGACACCAGATCTAAAAAGCCACTGCTAATACTCCATATCTGACACATCCTTCTCCTTCTTAAGAACAAGCACACATAACTTATCTACCAAAGCATTAACCATCTTCAAACACTCTGACTCTTCATCATGGTTCTCTTCTAACCGCTCCAACCACCCAAGTGTTGGACAATCTTTGACCTCTTCCAGATGATCAATCACACGACGTTGACTACGAATGGCTTCTTGCACCGAATTACGAAAACGCACAGCCATAACACACAACTCAACCGTGTCAGGAATTTCAGCACGGAACGATACTGCCATATACTTGTTAGGATATGTACATATACTAAATAATATATGTCCAGGAAATTACATGAGTCTATGGGGGCACACGCGTATATACAAAGGATACGTTTATTAATGTAATTAATATATTTATCTATACTAATTATAAAGGAATAAGGGGATACTCTTGAAAGTGAAATGTGAAATGTGAAAAGTGAAAAACTAAATCTATTGTTGGAAACTATACTCTTTGATATATCACGTTGGCAATGTTAAATGGTATGATATATGACGCTGGCAATCTGTCACACCCCGATAATGGCAGAAACACAAGGCGTGACAGAGAATTGATCATCATAACACATGATACAATATAGAGAAATCTAAATGCATATCAAAAGTGTCACAACGTCCTTCGACGACAAGTATGAAAAGTTTTGTCAAAATAGTCGATGAACACAACACATAGTTCAAATTTATTACAAACCAACTCCCAACATAGGGGTAAAATAAGTCTAGAATAATCTAAGAACATCAACATGTAAACAAGTCTCGAATGCAATCCTCTAACAGTGATCCCTCGTGGAATAGCTTAGGTCTTTAAGGCATTCTATCTTGAACTTAACAAACAATTGCATCACCTGAAAATGATACTCGAAAAAGTCAACATAAAGTTGGTGAGCTCGTAGGTTTAGAGGTAAACCCAGTTGCTGTGCTAGAATTTAAGTAGTGGGTAATTGTGCAATATGAAAACAGAATGCATGCAATAGTATTTAGAATTCTGACATAAAATCACATGATATCATAGCATTCAACCCAATCAATAATCCATAGTGTTTCACGCGTTTATAGTCCTCCGAACCTATCGCCTACCAGCTGGAGCTACATAGTCGACTAAAACAGTCCTTGCATAGAGGTTCACATAGAACTTATGTACACATAGCCCTTATGACATTCACATAGCAATCATAGGCACATAGCATTTTCCAAAAGAAATAAAAGTTTTGCACATATGAAAAAGCAGTATAAAATAGATTTTGAGTATCACTTTCCCCTAACGGAAAAGAGTAAAAAAAGTGAGGCTACGAGAACTCACCTTAACAAAGATAACAAGTAGTAGAGAATATGATAGTCAAACAACAGCGTAAAACGGATTCCAGACACGACCTAGCAATTTGACTGATTTAGAAAATGCTTGAAATGGGTATTTGGATTTGATGCATAAGAGTTTTGAAAATGTTTTCGTATTACTGGTTTTAGTGGTATTGGTTGCGTAGTTGTTGGTGATTTAGACGCAAAAGAGATATACTAAGTATGTACGTTAGATACTATACACTTATACTATTTAAGAAAATAGATAAGTAAAATAACAATGCTTAGATAATTAATATTTATAAGTATACTCCGGTAATTCATTCGGTAACCTCGAGTTTTCTAGTTTAAATTGTATAGATTATATGTAAAGACACGTTTTCATTGCGCTAAACCATTTATAGAAGTTTTATATTTTATACAATTATAAAATATAGTTTTTCGTCTTTTAGTCGATTTATTAAAATAATAATATTTTGTTATTTTGTCTTTTTGTCGGGTTTTCAAGAAAGTAGAAATTTTGTAAAATATTCAAAGTATAATATTTTTATAAAATTTCGGCATGACCCGTTCGTTTATAAAACCTTTTCCAAGGTTTTAAACCATGGCGTGGCACCAAAACTCAGTTTCTAGCTTTTACATCTCATTGTTTGGACAAAACTCATCTCTTGTCAAAGTCTTAAAGTCTTCTCATGGCATGCCAAATGCGGCTTCTCGACCTCTAGTCTAGACCTGGGAGTTCCACCATGTTAGTGCCTTACCGATTAAAGAATCGGCAGTGTACTTAACCTTCTGGTTCTCTCCACACCCACTTATATCTTGGACTGATTCCATTTTCTCAATCCAGTGAGTGTAGACTATCGCACCACCCTTTTCATCATAATCCTTTAGGTTACAAGCCATGAACTCCTTGTATGAACATCCACCTCGATCGTTGTTCAGGTTGACAGTCCTATCATTACCTTGGTTGTTGTCATTGATGATGTTGTCGTCTTGATTCCCATTGTTCCCTTGGTTGTTAACGTGGTTTCCTACTTGTGCTACAATAGTGGGTAGTTGGTTTTGAAACTGTTGAGCGATGATAGTAGCAAAGTCAGCGACTCCACCACCACCTCCATTCGCTCCGTTACCTCGACTACTTCCTTGACTACCCTGATAACTTTCTTGGCCATCTCAACCACCTCCTTGGTTACCTCGGCCACTCCCTTGGCCACCTCTACCACCTCATTGGCTACATCAGCCACTTCCTTGGTCACCCCTACCACTTCCTGCTTGATCTTCAAACCTCTCACCTTCTTGGCCATCCAGTTTACTTATCCCTGCACCTCTTGTTGCAGCAGTGCGTCGACCAACATTGCGGGTTGTCATTATTGAAACTATTATCTACACGAGGAGGATACAAGCAATCATTTGGTCGATGAGGAATTTCTCATAACGACGACGGTCCTAATATGTTATGGCTCGAATAATGGTCTTAATATGTTATAGCTCGAATAACGACCCTAAGGTGTCAACACCGTTTCGAGTGAGCGGGATGAGTAAGTCCGCATGGGTTGTGATGCATTCATAATTACGTTGGCCACTGTATTTATAGATGCGTCCTTTCGTAGTTGTACTTAGTATCTAGCCCACACAACCCAGTGATTAACTTAACTAATACGATAGACGATACGTACGCGCGAAGCAATTAATAGGCACACATAGATCTTATCATGCAAACTATATGAAGGTTCCTAGGTTAGAGTCTAGGCCAAACCACCTAGTTCTCTAAAACCTGTGCTCTGATACCAATCTGTCACACCCCGACAATAGGGGAAACATGAGGCGACGGAGACTTGATCGTCATAACACATGATACAATATAGAGAAATCTAAATGCATATCAAAAGTGTCACAACGTCCTCCGACGACAAGTATGAAAACTTGTGTCAAAATAGTCGATGAACACAACACATATATTACAAACTAACTCCTAACATAGGGGTAAAATAAATATAGAATAATTTAAGAACATCAACATGAAAACAAGTCTCGAATGCAATCCTCCAACAGTGATCCCTCGTGGAATAGATTAGGTCTCTAAGGCATTCTATCTTGAACTTAACAAACAATTGCATCACCTGAAAATGATACTTCAAAAGGTCAACATAAAGTTGGTGAGCTTGTAGATTTAGAGGTAAACCCAGTTGCTGTGCTAGAATTTAAGTAGTGGACAATTGTGCAATATGAAAACAGAATGTATGCAATAGTATTTAGAATTCTGACATAGAATCATATGATATCATAGCATTCAACCCAATCAATAATCTATAGTGTTCTACGCGTTTATAGTCCTCCGAACCTATCGCCTACCAGCTTGAGCTACACAGTCAGCTAAAATAGTCATTGCATAGAGGTTCACATAGAACTTATGCTCAAATAGCCCTCATGACATTTACATAGCAATCATAGGCACATAGCATTGTCCAAAAGAAATAGAAGTTTTACACAGATGAAAAAGTAGTATAAAATGGATTTTGAGTAACACTTTCCCCCAACGGAAAAGGGTAAAAAAAGTGGGGCTACGAGATCTCACCTTAACAAAGATAACAAGTAGTAGAGAATATAATAGTCAAACAAGAGCGTACAACGACTTCCAGACACGACCTAGAAAGATTTAGAATATGCTTGAAATGGGTATTTGGATTTGATGCATAGGAGTTTTGAAAATGTTTTCGTATTACTGGTTTTAGTGGTATTGGTTGGTGATTTTGACGCGAAAGAGATATACTAGCGAAGAGGTGATATGACTAATGGGTGTAAGTTAGTGTATGGCACTTGACCGTATACTATTTAAGAAAAAAGATAAGTAAAATAACAATGTTTAGATAATCGATATTTATAAGTATACTCTGGTAATTCATCCGGTAACCTCGAGTTCTCTAGTTTAAATTGTATAAATTATATGTAAAGACACGTTTTTAATGCGCTAAACCATTTATAGAAGTTTTATATTTTATACAATTATAAAATATAGTTTTTCGTCTTTTAGTTCATTTATTAAAATAATAATATTTTATTATTTAGTCTTTTTGTCGGGTTTTCAAGAAAGTAGAAATTTTATAAAATATTCTAAGTATGATATTTTTATAAAATTTCGGCATGACCCCTTATAGAACGTTTTCTAAGGTTTTAAACCTCATTTTCCAAACATTTTCCCTAAAACAAATCAATTCTGACAAAACGACCAAAATTTACATTTCGCGACATTCATCAAGACGCATTTCTCCAAACTACTATCTAACTACCCTAATATATATGTAAGTAATAATCCCTTTCAAAAGTTCGTCTTAGTCATTAAAAATAACTTGTTTTCACATATTGGGCCTTAAGGTCCATTAGTGGTCTAAAACGACATTATTTGGTTTTTAAATCCAATTTAGGCCCAATATCAAGCCCGTTAATAAATGTAGGTTAGAAGAATAAGCCACAACATAAGCGAAGGCTCACGGACCAAGACCAAGCCATGGTTTGGCTTAGCTTATTGGGCCGTGGCCCCTTAAGCACAAAAATAAGCTATCTGGAGCTTATTTTTGAGCCGTTAAGCTACGCGAGTCCTTAAATATTAAAATAAGCTCTAACCAAAAGCCATGAAAATAAGCCAAACCACAATAAGGTCCACAATAAGCCACAGCTTATTGGGCCTTATTGGGCCGTGATTCATATAAGCCCAAAACTAATTACGCATAGTTTTAAATAAGCTAATAAGCTACGTAGTGCTTTTAGGTATCAAAATAAGCTATCAAATAAGCTATAAAAATATGATGAAAGAAGTAAATATCCAAAAACTCTTTCTTTTTTATTCTTGTGGTTTTCGAACCTAATAAGCCCAAAATAAGCTCACTAAAGCTTATCAATAAGCCAAATAAGCTACAATCTATAATAAGCAAATAATGTCACTTCACCAACGCAACCACTATATTAAAATGACCAATCCTTGTTTCCATTTTTCCCTTTGTGCGAATCCAAACGCACCTTATATGGTGTTTTGTACATTTTCCGTGTTTGATTTTTAGAAAACGGACCGTACAACTAGCATCTATGCATCATTAGGCTTCTAAAAGTACAAGATTTTTTTTAAATAAATGACAACTTCCAAAGAGGGTTTTGAAGACGAGATCGACACGAAACCGACAACCCAAACGTTGTGTTTTATATACCCACGCCTATTGGAATTAACCCAGAATTACTCAAACCTTCATGTTTCTTGATCAAAATCAAATAAAATCTTATTCTGCCTTGAATGAAGAAGAAGATGTTGAAGATGTTGTATGATGAAACGGCAAATTTATTTACAAAATACAAAAACCGGTGGAAGTTCATATTTTACGGCTGCTGCTGGTTAGCTTGTTTCTTTTGAGTCATTGGTACTAGTTGCAATTAGTTGTCTCTAGAGTTGTAAGTGTTTATGGCATGTCATAAGCACTAGGTTTAGGTGTTTTTCTAGCTATTTAGCTTAAGGTTAATGTGGTACTTCAGCCACATTCTATTTGTACTTAACCTTTTTAGTTTTAATATACTTTATCAGGTTAACCCTTTACCCATAAATTTGATCGACTTCAAGTATGGGAATTAGTGTCGAAACCTTCACACACACTGGTTATTGATCTGAAATAGATTTTCAAGGTCAAATTAGATGAACATGGAGGGGTATTGAAGAACAAAGCTCGGTTAGTGGCTAAAGGTTATCGTCAAGAGGAAATGATTGACTTCGAGGAATCATTCGCATCATTTGTACGCATAGAAGCTGTCAAAATCTTCCTAGCATATGTCATACACAAGAATATGACATTCTATCAGGTGGATGTGAAAATTGCATTTCTAAATGGGTATTGAAAGAAGAAGTATATGTTAGTCAACTATAGGGGTTCGTAGATCAGGATCATCCAAATCATGTGTTCAGGATGAGAAGCTTTTTATGGGTTAAGCAAGTTACATGCTGGTATGTTATTGCTCTCAAAGTTCATGCTATCTAAGAAACGCGTAAAAGGTGTTGTCGATCCACCTCTTTTTACACAGAAGGAGGGAAATAAGATAATATTGGTACAAATATATGTTGATGATATTATCTTTGCTTCCACAAAACCAAAATTTTACAAAATGTTTGTTAAAGCAATGAGCTCTAATTTAAGATGTCAATGATGGAAAAATGTCTTTTTTTCTTGGTTTATAAGTTCATCAAAGTCCCATATGCATCTTTTATAAAAGCACGGCTTAAAGTATCTTTAGTAAAGGCTTAAAAAAAAGTTTAACGGTATGGAATTATCGATATGTGGAAACTCTAGGTGAGGCATTTTTTCCCAAAACAACAACCCAACAAAATATCCCAAAAAAGTCACTTGAGAAGATCCAGCAAGGGGAATCCACTTTACCATACTAAAAACAGAAGTATGGTTGGATCCCTTATGTATCTTATATCTAGTCGACCAGATATTATTTTTGCTTTCTGCATGTGTGCCCGGTATAAGGCCAAGCCTAACGAAAAGCACTTAACTGCTGTAAGACGGGTCTTTCGGTACATAAAAGGAACCAATAACATGGGTATATGATATTCGAAGGACACCGGTATTAAACTAACAGGTTTTACAGATACTAATCATGTAGGTTGTCAAGACACTTGCAAAAGTACATCAGGAAATGTGCAATTCTTGGGAGAGAAACTAGTAAGCTGGTCATCTAAGAAACATAACTGCACCGTGATATCAACTGTGGAGGCCCTGTATGTGTCTCTATCTGGATATTGTGCACAAGTCTTATGGATGAACTCATAGCTAATAGATTATGGCTTTTTGTTCAATAAAATTATAATTTATTATGACTCAAAAAGCACCATAGCCATCTTGTGCAACCTAGTTCAACATTTAAGGACAAAGCACATCGATGTAAGATACCATTTTATCAAGGATTAATTTGAGAATGGAATGGTTAAGTTATATTTTGTCAAGACAACATACCAACTTGCTGATCTTTTTACAAATACGTTGGCAAAGAAATGGTTTAAATTTTTGATCAACCGCATTGGTTTGTAGAGCATCACACCAGATAAGCTGAAAACTCTTGTAGAATCAAATGAAGAGTAACATTTTATCTCTTCTTGTATAATATCTTCATACATATCTATTTCCGGAAAACACAAAAAGATTTTTCATTTCAAAATATTTTTAGAAAAAAAAAATACAAAATATAAAACCATAAAAACAAAATAAAAAAATCAGAAAAATATCAAAACATACAATAAAATTATTTTTTCGACATGGTATCTCGGAATCAATAAATATTTATGATCTTAGAAATGTCATTCAACAATGATATAGGGCTTGTAAGTTAAGTTCGAGCAGATGTTCAAATGTTTTTAAAACATGGCATTTCTATTTTTTTCTATGGCTTGCAGTTATTTCACATTACAACCCGTTCTTTAAAGAACATGGCGGTGTACTTTTTAGTGTGCTTTACCTTAATACGAAGATAAATCTTCTTTGTCTTGAGCAAAATTTTATTCAAAAATCAAAAAATCTTGCCAACGGGACATTACAGTGTGGATAAAAAGGTTTCTTCACTGTCATCCAGAAAAACACAAGTTATTTTTCAAGGAAAATCAAACTCTCGAAATGAAATGCGACAAAATCTTTAATGCAAGACATCCATATAAAAACCACACAATGTATCTATCGCCACCTTGTGTTATTGATCCCCTTTAAAACATCTTTAAAACGTCAACATTAATGTTGTGATTCATAGGTTTGAAAATATTTATTGTATAGACCACAAGATCCGCCAAGTGTATGATAAGCAACTGATTGCCACGACATCATATAATGTATTACGTTGCTCTAATGCTCATGACACTGAAGGCTTGTCGTGTGAATGAAATACAAAAATTATTGGCCTACTTTGCCCGTGTGGTTGTGGTGTGGTGGGGATGATGTTCTAACCGCAACATCCTTTGTTCGAACATGGTATCGTTCGTTGTCGGGTGATAGCTATACCACCCGAACTGGGTTGTCAACCCAATAGATATTATTCGATATTCATTCGCGCGGTAATTAACAGTCATTCAGATTTGGGTCAGATATGGGTTATCGCTACTTAGGCAACACGTAATCATAAAACGAAACTTAACCACTTGTGTCGAATTGTAAGCATTGCATGTTTACACCCCCAAAAACTTTGTAAAACAAAAGGCATGTAAAACGTGGGGCTATGAACTCACTGAGTTCTGATAATCAATTATCGAGATAAAGGTCAAGTAAAATCGATCCATCCTAAATTATCATTAGGTAGTTATAAGTACCGACGTACTTTTATATTGATAACATTGAATATATCCTATAGTTGCTACATAGTACTATCGTTCCGGGCTATCATAATTAATAGAGTCATGACATGTAGTACGAGGAGTTAGGACCTCTTTAAATCGTAATCCTACAACTCGTCGATTCGCATCCGAAGAGCCTCATTATGAAACTCCTTGTAATATTGTACTTGATACCACATAATATTCTATATAGCTAATCACCAACTAATGGTTTTTGGTAGTAAATTGTGTTTTATAAGGTAAAACGTTTATAATTATGTTTTAGCTAAAAACTAGCATAACTTTTGGGTTTAGCCCCGATTTCGCGTTTCCTTATGCATCTTTTGTATTAGGAGGTGTTATCATAATTGCAAATTCCATATTTTGACCCCTTGGTGAACAGTAACTTTTCACTGTTCACATCGAGTGTGCTTTATTAATTCGTATTGTTGTCGTAAAACCCGTAAGTGTCGTATTTTATTCGTTATAGCTCCGTTTTTAGTGATTCATTCGAGGGACGTATCGTAATGAAAGTTCTATATATTTTGAGGTTTACAAAAAATATAATCTTTCTGTCTTGATAGTAACTTTTGTAAAAATAGTTTTATAAAAAGTATAATTGTCGTATAACTAGCGAAATTCATAACTCGTTCGTTATTTAATGAAAAATCGATTCTTATCATTTTGGAATCCTAAAAAATATGTGTTATTTGTTAAAATATCCACAATTGCTGGTTTATACCAATTTTTATAAAATGTTTTATAAAAATCTTTACGACTCGTTTATTACCGTATAATCGTTATTAATCCCGGTTTATACATGTTTCTTGCCTTTTCGGAATCGTCGTGATTGATTTATCTTATAAAAATATAAAATGGGTATGTTAAATTTCGAATTTTGGACATCAAGTTTGATTGAGTTTGTTAAGTCCTTATATATCCTTGTTCTCATACTTTTCCACTTTTGTAATATTTCATAATTAACATATGTGTTACATATAATAAAGTCAATGGTTCCATATTTGTCCTTATATGTCAATTTACCAAGTCCTATATTATACTTTTAATACTTAACTTTCATAATTGACTTTTTATCACAAGTTTTATACTTAGTCACTTTTTCATTAAACCATAAGTGTAAAGTGTATTTCTGTCCACTAGGACTTTTATTTTAGTTTTTATAACATGATTAAAAGTCCATAATCAATATTAACATGTCTTATGTATTTCTTTATCTTGAAACATATTATGAAACTTGTAAACCCTAATTAATACATAACCATTTTCATGTTTAACAAGAGTGTAAATCACTTGTGTGACCATTTTATAATTGGTGATTTTAGTTTCGTCAATAACATCACAGGATATATAAATGTGTACATTATAATGACAACAATTAAAAATTTCTCTTTACATGTTAATAATCCTAAATGGTGATATAAGCTAAATAGAATAATCATATGCATAAAAATGAAAATTATAAGACAAATGAGTTCAAAAAGACCTTATGATGTGTGATGATGATGATAATCAAGTGCTAAACCCTTTTTTAGCCACAAAATCAAAGCTTGCACAAATAAAACCCTTGTTTACTTAATAAAAACCCTAGCTTCCTTTTCTTGATTAATACTTGTAAATAATTAATCAAGGCTTCAAAATACTTTTAGGAATCTTAGATATGATATGAGAGTGTATGTAAATAGGTTATAAAAATTTTGTATGGATTGTTAAAGGGGTGTATGTTTGCCGAAGCTTATATGTGAGCTAAAGGGAGTATTGGTTTGATTTTTGTAAAGTGTTTAGGCATGAAAGACTTCTCTTACTAGATACATGTATAAATATGGTGTAAGTCTTGGTCAAGGGAACAAGGTATGGTCCTAGGGATGGTCTATGGTCTTAGGGATGGTTCTTTGGTCAATTAGACAAGGTATGGTGTAGGTTTAAATGCAAAGGTATGGTGCAAGACCAAGTGATGAAATTTTTCTTATTTCTTTGTATCATTGACCATAAATTCGGCATATAAGAGGTGTACATGATATATTTGAGTAAACTTTATGTATTGGGTATAAATGTGGGTATTTGTTGAAGCGTAGAAAAGTTTTTGTGGTTCCGGGAGTGCCTAAACGCAATTTATCGCGAAACGTATACACTTTACGTATCCGATAAAAATAAAATGAACAAAGTTAATAATTATCCTCAAAATAATTATATAACCCTTGCTTGATGTAAACATTTAATTGATTGATGCCCGTTTACATTGAACGCTAATTTTTGGCGTACGCGATTTAACCTATCGCTTATGATTTAAAGTGAACACGTACATTACAAAAAGTACATTGCGGATTTACTGACGTCGTCAATGACTTGAAAACACAGGGTGTTATAGACTTCCCCCGTTAAACGAGCCTTGTCCTCAAGGCTCATGATGAAGCACTTGACGACGGTGCAGTCTTGGCGAAGAGGTGTGGGTATTTCTTCTTGAATTGGTCTTCACGTTCCCACATGAACTCAGGACCTCTCTTGGAGTTACATCCCCATACAAAAACGAAAACTTTTGACTAATGGACCGACTACGCTTCAACCGTTCTTATCCATGGACCACTATTTCTAATGGTTCCTCAACAAAATGAAGCTTGTCATCAAGATGAAGTCCATCCAACGGACGGCTAATGGTTCGTTGGCATGACACTTTTTCAGGATTAGCTACATTGATACGTATTATGAACTCTACTCAAAACTCTTCTGGAAGGTCAAGCTTGTAGCATCTTCTCCAAACCACTTTCTTTCACCTTAGAAGGTCAAAAGTACCTAGGTTTAACTACCCCCGTTTTCCAAAAGTACGACCCCTTTCCAGGCGAAACTTTTAAGCTTAAACTTTATCCCGACTTGGAATTCCATAAGTTTAAGTTTCAAGTCAGGTAACTCTTCTGTCGATCCACGAGCGGGCTTGCATCCTTTGTTTGATCTGGGATGATTTTTCAAGTGGTCTCTTTGAATTAGTTCTGCCCGAGTATTTGAGCTTCTCCAAATTCAGTCGAACAAAAGGTGAACGACAACTTTTCGACATGAAAGTTGCTTCGAATGGTGCGGCCTTGATGCTGGCATTGATAGCTATTGTTTTATGAGAACTCGACTATGGCAAATGGTAACCCACCCTTTCCGAAGTCGAATTGCACAAGCACGCAGCATATCATCGAGAGTTGAATGGTCCTCTCACTCTGCCCGTTGTTTGTGGGATGGTACGCAGTAATCATATCCAAAGTTGTACCCAAAGAGTTATGAATGACCTCCAGAAATTTGATCGCGATTCAGGTCACGATCGCAAATGATGAGACGGGTATTCCCATGCCTCGTGACCACCTCTTTAGGTACAATCTTGCAAGTTTATCCAAAGGATCTGGTATCTCTCCATTGGTGTGAGTTGCGATTAGTAAGTCGTTCAACAATCACCCAAATTGTGTTATAGCCTTGAGACGTCTTAGGAAGCTTCGTGACAAAATCAATAGTGATGTTGTCCCACTTCCATTCGGGTATCTTAGGTTGTACCAACAATCCTGATGGCCTTTGTTGGGAATTATAATTTGAGTTGATTATGACAAAACATATTAAAGATGGAAGACCTACAAGACAAAGCTGGAATAACATTAATGCTGATTGAAAATTAGTCAAACAGTATTTAATGCTCAGCTAAAAGATAAAGATCAATTAATGTGATTGAAGACTGCGTCACATAGTATTAAGGATGATGAAGACTGGTCAATACGTATTATGATTGATTGAAGACTGGTTAACTAAGTCAAAATTAAGTATTCATGATGATTGAAGCTGGTTAAAATTAGATTGATCTTATCTTGTCTTGTAAACCCTAACCCCTCTAGTATATAAAGAGGGGAAGGCGTCTAGTATTAGGCATCCATTCATAGTAGACTTCTCCAATGAGAGTCTAGAAACGCATAGAGCGTGTGTAGTAGTTAGTAGTTAGTTTCTTTAAGTTAAAATTAATTCTGGTAGTATAATTTAGGATTAGTTCTGGTAATATAGTAACTTAATACTGGTAGATTAATGTTAAGTCTGCTAGTGTAAAAGTTAAAACTGGTAACCACTTAATACTGGCTGTTAAGGATTAAGACTGGTAGTTATCTTAGGTTAATTCTGCTTAGTATAAGTTAAATTAGTATTGTTTTTTTTGTTTAGACTAACTTTGCAGGTACTACTTGGAGTTGAAAAGGGTGATGCAAGATCAACTTGGACATGGAAAAGAAAATGCCAGTTGTTTTATCCCCCAAAAAAACCTTGCTAATTGGATGCAATTTGGTTGTAAGTAATGATGTTGTGGTCAACTTGCTGTAAATAAAATTAAAACTGGTTGAAAATATGTTAAGTCTGATGAATCACTATTAATACTGGTTGACTATTTTAAGTCTGGTAGTGCAAGTTTTAAGTCTGGTAGCTTTCACTTAATACTGATTGAAATAAAATCACTTTATTTTATTCAAACATAACCGTTGAAGATATTTTTAGCCCGCCTAAATCGCTATGAGTACTTTTATTTTTTTTTTTTTATAGGGATAAGTAATTTCTCTTTTATCTTATAACTAATTTACCCTATTATCTTTTCTCAAAGAAATCGCTAAATTTTCTCTAACTACCAGTCTCTAATCTGTCAAAACGTCCCTATACCAGTACTAATTTTTAAAAGATTCTAATATTTTCACAAATCTTTCTATGTCTGCAACTCAAAGTCTTGCGATAAGCACAATAGGTGGGTTTTTACTCCAAACCAACTGAGAGTGCTGGTTACACTGAGATAGTGGATTTCCTCAGAAGATCAAAACATTGAGGATGCTCTCACTCACAATCCCCTATCTTCGATTCTCTTGTTAAGCAGTTTTGGCAGACTGCAACTGCTAGAACACTTGCAGATGGGACTCAACAAACTTAGTGCCAATCATAGATTCTATTGGAATATTACAATAACTGAAGAGTATGTTTGGAGGAAGCGCCAATTAGCAGATGCTTCAGGGGCATTAAACATAGTTGCAAATGAAGAGATTTTTGCAGGATTGCAAAATATTGGGTATGTAAATGACAGAACCTTTACCTTTTGGGAAAATGTCACATTTCAAACCAATGGAGATTCTTAATCCATCATATTCTTCATTGTATAAGCTCCAAAAGTGGAGGATGGGATCAGTTTGGTAGCAACATTGCCACTGCCTTGATCTGTCTTTCCACTGGAAGAGACTTTAACTTTTCAAAACTTATCTTTGATGGAATGATCTCAAATTTAAAAAGCATATCAAAGTTTTTAATGTACACCTCGTTTTCTTCATATGATTTTGTATGTTAACAAACTGAATCAAAAACCTTTTTGTCCTGTATCATTGACTAAAAAAGATTTTTTGGAAATTATGAAAAGAAGTTTTCAAGGGATAAATAGACCATTGTTCGCCTGATATGCTAACTTTTGTGCAAGTTCAACTCAACCCTAGTGCTGCTCCAACCTCTCTCAGCTGTACCACCTCCCTCATCATCTCATGTACAAATAACACAAACACTATCAACTCCTCCACCTATAACATCAACTCCTCCACACAACCACCTCCCTCACTAATCAACCTGCTACAATCTACATCATACCCCTCCTTACCATCAAGTGTACAACCAACAGCTTTAACACCTCCAATTCAACCTGCACAATCTACATCAACACCTCCTCAACCATCAAGTGTACAACCAACAGCTTTAACACCTCCAATTCAACCTGTAGGAAACATCATCATCACCCACTTCTTTACCATTTCAAGACACCCAACCACCTTTTCCACCATTTCTCAAATTCATCACCTTCATATCATGCATACACAGAGGTCCATTCATTTGAACCTTCTTATCACATGTCTCCACCTCCTTCACATGAGCCTGAGAATCAAGCATCTAGATCTAGTGAAGAAAGTGAGCAACTTAGGAACCTGATGGATATTGTACCTAGACTGGAATCAAGAGTGAAATCCTTGGAAAAGGAACTATCGTGAAACTAAGCAGACTCTTGGTACAGCAATCTTGCAGCTGAGAGAGAAAGTCAAAAAGCTAGAAAACAAGTTAAGGAAGAAGAGGAAAAGAAAGGAAACTGAGGATGCAGAGGGTCAGAATCAAGAAGTTCCTTCTCAAACAGATCAAGAAAATACATTTGCTACTCCTGAAAAAGTTATGCGTTCAGGGGAGGCTCAAGATGAACAAATAAGTCCTTCCACCTTAGAGGCTGCATCAATTCTTATCTAATGTAGCTTCAGAAGGGTTTAAAGGGAATCAAAGCCACCTCTTGGTAGAAAGATTTACAGAAGGAACCAAAAGTCTACAACAAACTCCTCCAAAATTTCTTCATTTGAAGAACCTGAGTCTAGCTTCCATGTTAATATCTGCCCATAGTTAATACTGTGAAACTTAACTACTGATCAGTACACCTCAGCACCAGTAAATAATGGTGAAGTTAAATACTGCTGAGGTTAATACTGGTGAGGACACAGAATGGTTCAAAGAAGAAAAAGGAAAAAGCCAATGACTGAAGAAGACCTTCAAGCGAAGTGCAAGCATCAAAGAAATCAAAGAGCTTCAAGAGCTAGCTGATTTAGAGAAGCTCAAAGGGTGCAAGCTAAAAAATGGGATGCTGAAACACAAAGACCAAATTTGATCTTGATGCACTTCTGGCTAGAGATTGGTAGAACAAGAGAGATAGCATGCACAAGACAGCACTTGCAACTGAATTTGATTACATTCAAGCCAAGATCTTAAATGAGATCAGATTTTACAGAAAGTTCAACAGAAGAAGGGGAGCAATATTATATGGAGGATAGGCAAAGTTTTTCATGACACAATTGCTGCCCAAGGAAGTTTCTTGCAGAATAAGAAGTGCTGCTATTTAGAAACAAGCCACCAAAAATATCTTCAGCTTAGAATCAGATGATCACTTATCTGAAACATGTTGCAAATAAGAAGCATGCTGAGTTAAAGTCTAAATCATTTGAGGAGATTCAAGTCTTGTATGAGAGATACAAGAAGCAAGATCAGACTTTTGTGGCAATTGGAACAGAAGAAGATGAAAGAGCAATCAAAAAGATGAATGAGAAAGCTACTCATAATGAAGAAGAAAAGAAGGATGAATTTGTCCATGAGGAAGTTAAAGAGGAAGAAGGAGCAAAGAAAAGAAAGTTAGTAACAAGGAGGAAGTTAAAAGCAAAAAGAAGAAAGCATGCCTCTGGTCTCACAAGAGAAGAGGATGATCTGAAGATATGTTTAAATATAGCTCCTGATGAAGATAAAGTGATTGATGTTGAGAGTCTTGATCATCAATATCCCATTGTTGAATGGCAGTCATTTTTTCTCACAACTAAACCTCAATTGATCCAATCACAAACCTGGTGAAGGATATATATCTGAATAAAAGTACAAGGAGTAATGGATCATCAAAGATTTTTTCGCACCATGATGGGAGTCTTTTCAATTTTGGACAGAGAAGACATGAAAATTTACTATGAGCTAGTCATGGAAGTATATAAGATAATCTTCCTGAAGGTTTGACAAGGATGCTTTGGGGAGATCTGATTGAATTATGTTTAATCAGGGTGATTACTGCTGACTTTTGGGTTTACACTAGCAAAAATTGGGAAGCTTATAAAGCTGGAAGCTACCAGCTCCTCAGCGGTACATACTATCATGACAAGACAAACAAAAAATATGATGACTTGTTTTTCATATGCTTGTGGAAAACAGATACCCTCTGACCAAGGAAGTACTTTCACAAATGTTGGAATTGAAGCTAGAAACTGAAGAAGAAAGCTCTATGGCTTTGGAGCTGATCAAGTTTGTGAAACAACAGTTAGAAGAATTTGAAGATTCTAATGATGATCACTTAGTCACATCTGATCTTGGAGAGGAAGAAAGGGGGTTTGAGTGTTGGTAACCACAACACAACAAATGGTCTTTGGTTCACCATGTCTAACACCCCCCGCATAAGAACTACTAGTCCAAGAATTTGTCAATCGGCTGCTTGGTTAAAGACCCACAAAATCGGTTCATGGTTGACCTAATTTACCAAAAATTGTATGGTTAATCTATGACTCATAGTATTTATACTAAAGCATGACTTGCCCTGAGCAAACGGCTTACAGGTAAGGCAGATCAATCGTTGATGGCTGTAATGTTTGGCCAAAAACCAGTTTGGTATTTCTAAACTCACCAATGTTTCATGTCTGAGAGTTGAAATGGTTTTCAGTTGACACATGGACGTACCACCTTTCTGGTGGCTCCAAAGAACTGTACTACTCCGAGTTAATGGCCTAACTGGTACAGAGACATCAAATCCATTTAACATTTTAATGATTCACTCTCAAGGAGTTAACACACCTGGAAGTGATGAGAATAGACTGAAAACTTTATAATTGATGTACAAAAATTGTCAAGGTTGCTTGATCAATGGTTATAAGATTAGTTGCTATCAAGATTTAAAGACATAAAGACTTATTATTTTTGAAGAAAGAAGTTCAAGACAATCCTCTTAAAGCTGAAAGTGTTTAAAGATCAAGAATGTTTATGAAGAAACTTGAAGTTTAAATGGGATGAAGATTCAAGTTAGGGGTGGATTGTTTATTAGAAAATATTGTAAAAAGACTTAATACTGTTAGTATTAAAGTTAAGTCTGTTAGTTATAGTTAGTACTGATAGAAAATAGTTAGTACTGTTAGTAATAGAAGTTAAGTCTGGTAGAGCAAGTTAAGTCTGCCAGCATTAACTTAAGTCTGGCAGTATTAAAGTTAATACTGCTGGGTCTATTGTTAATGTCTGGTTGTAAATTATAGTAATAGTTATCTCTGAGGTTAATCTAGAAGAGATAAAATTATCTCTTAACGCAGCTTTAGGGTTCCTTATGTTGTTTATAAAAGGAACCGTAGAATAGTATTGTATTGATATCAGTTGATTGAGTATTCAAATAAAATAGTAAATAGTAAATCACAGTTTAGTATTTTGTTCTTGTGTTCATCTTGGTATAGATATTGATATTCCGCGTCAATATTTGTATTCACGGTTATTGTCTCTCATAGTATCTTTGGATTTATTCAAAGGACTATAAGTCGTTTAAGGCTCATTGAGATCCTGTTGATAAGGACCTACAATTGGTATCAGAGCCTCGTGGCTCTTGATCTAGGGTTTATAAGGTTTTCCTATGTATTTATTTTTCTGTAATTTTTTATCTATAAACACATATATTTTGGGTCCACAGACGCCCTTGGATCTTGAACAATGAGGATGTGTATGGTTCATTTTGGAGGTTCAGTTTATGCTATAATTCTTGATTGGAAAAGTTACACGCTCCTTTACAAATATTTGGTCGGAGTATGATACGATACAGCCCTTGACATTGGATCTAGGATACTGGTCGTTGATGCGACGGAGCTCACTGAGACTATCGGCCATTGCATGTGATCGCCATGCATATATTGACTACAAGAATTATCCAAAGACATTTTATTACATAATATAGTAATAAGCATGTCTTGTTCGTACTGAAGGAAGAGATGATCTATGCTACTGAGTTCGAGATTCAGAGATGGTCTAATATACCTTTTAAGGGGAAGCTTATTGTTCATATACTTAACCATCTACATGCACTCCTATTTGATTATGACAAAAAGGGGAAGAGTGCATGGATTCAGGGGAAGTTCTTCATCTATATTAGCTTCAGGGGAAGCTTGTGCTTATTGGTTTTGTCATTAATCAACTAGGGGAAGATTGTTGGGAATTATAATTTGAGTTGATTATGACAAAACATATTAAAGATGGAAGACCTACAAGACAAAGCTGGAATAACATTAATGCTGATTGAAGATTAGTCAAACAGTATTTAATGCTCAGCTAAAAGATAAAGATCAACATTAATGATGATTGAAGACTGGTCAAATAGTATTTATGATGATTGAAGACTGGTCAAATAGTATTTATGATGATTGAAGACTGGTTAAATAAGTCAAATAGTATTTATGATGATTGAAGACTGGTTAATTTAAGACTTGTCTTTTCTTTTCTTGTAAACCCTATCCCCTCTAGTATATAAAGAGGGGAAGGCATACTTAGTATTACGCATCTCATTATAGTAGACTTCTCCAATGAGAGTCTAGAAACGCATAGAGCGTGTGTAGTAGTTAGATTAGCTAGTGACTGATTAAGTCGATAGTTATGTCGATGATTAAGTCGAATAGTTTTTTTGCTATGAATATAGAAAACATTTTTAGCTAATGTTGATTGTGTTCTTATTTCTTATTCGTGGATTAATATTCAATGTTTTCATACCTAGTTGAGTCAGGATTCCTGGAGTTCATAGCCTCCTTGATGTTCGGCATTGACCTTAGCACTAGGTCAAACACTTGTTAAATAAGTGGCTATGCGGCTTTCTTGTTGGGCCACCAATATAAATTCTTCATGTACTTGGTAAATTTAGTCGGTACCCGGAATGAATAGAGTATGTATTTTGATTTATGGGATTCGTGCATGATCACAGTCCGCAAATCGCCATAACAAGGTAACCAGCTTCTGCCATTGAGGCACAGGGTTCCATCCGCACGTGGTTCCAACTTTTGTTCTCTAATAGCTTCTGGAAATTTAGCATTTTCAACCAACATTCCCCCAACGTCTTCACTCTTAATGTTCTCGGGTTTTCGCGCTTCGGTCTGAGCATTTAAGATCTGTTTGGGAAGGTCCAAACTAATAGTCATAACCAAGGCTCGAACTCTTAGCGGTGGTTCTCGTTCTTTCCTGCTTAAAGCATCAGCAACGACATTTGCTTTCCCCGGGTGATAACGAATATCGCAATCGTAATCACTTAGCAACTCTAACCATCGTCGTTGCCTCATGTTCAACTCTTTTTGATCTAAAATGTGTTGCAAACTCTTGTGATCGGTGAACACCGTACACTTGGTTCCATATAAATAATGTCTCCAGATCTTGAGAGCGAACACCACTGCACCAAGTTCTAAATCATGAGTCGTGTAGTTTTTCTCATGAATTTTTAACTGGCGTGATGCATAAGAAATCACCTTCTCCCTTTGCATCAACACAGCGCCCAAACCCTTCTTCGAAGCGTCGCAGTATGCGATGAAGTCTTCACTCCCTTCAGGTAATGCAAGGATTGGTGCACTGCACAACTTTTGCTTCAACAATTGAAAAGCTGCTTCTTGTTTATCGCCCCATTCAAACTTAACCTTCTTCTGGGTGAGCTTGGTCATAGGTTTGGCGATCTTTGAAAACCCTATAGTATCCAGCAAGACCTAAAAATTGACGAATCTCTGTTGGTGACTTAGGAGATGTCCAATCTTTAATGGATTCAATCTTGGCTAGATCCAAATAAATTCCTTCACTATCGATCACATGACCGAGGAACTATACTTTCAGAATCTAAAATTTGCACATGGAAAATTTGGCATACAACTCCTCTTTCTTAAGCAACTCTAAGATTAGCTTAAGGTGCTCTTCGTGTTCTTGCTTGTTCTTTGAATATATCATAATATCGTCAATAAAGACAATCACGAATTTATCCAGATATGGTTTGCATACCCGATTCATAAGGTCTATGAATACGGCAGGTGCGTTTGTCAAACCAAACGGCATAACTTGAAATTCGTAATGGCCGTAATGAGTTCTGAAGGCAGTCTTCGGAATGTCTTCTTCTCGAACCCTCAGTTGGTGATAACCTGACCTTAGGTCGATCTTCGAGTAGACACTCGACCCTTGAAGCTGATCAAATCGGTCATCAATTCTTGGGCAGCGGATTACGGTTCTTCACCGTTAATTTATCATTCCCGTAATCAATGCACATCCGGAATACCCGTCCTTCTGCTACTTGACAAACAAGAACCGGAAGCTCCCCAGGGCGAGGAATTTGGCCTTATAAATCCTTTGTCACGATAGCTTCCTTCATTGCCAGAATAACTCCTTTCTTTTTCGGAAGGCGCCAATTCGATAAGGTGCCGTGCAACAGGTGCGGCACCAAGGATACAAATCAATTTGAAACTCCACATGTCGAGGTCGGTGGAAGGCCCGTCAAGTCTTCAGGAATACTTTCGAAAGTCCTGATCTATGGGTACTCCTCAATGCGCTTCTTCTCCACTTTTCTTCATCACTTTTGTAAGTACAATGTGCCAGAAAGATAGAAACCCTTTCTCCATGTACAATTTGCGTTTTAGTGCAACGAAATGATGTTAACCGTGTCCACAATTCCCCTGGGACTTCCATCACCGTGTATATTAAGGTTTTTAGTCTTCAGGGAAATGCAACAATCTTCTCGGCACACCTGATGACCCCTTTGGTACTTCGCCAACCAATCCATACCAATTATAGCATCAAAACCTACCAAGTTCTATCAGGCATTAAGTTTAGTTGAAATTGGTGGTTTAGGAAGTATTAATGTGCAACCCTTAAGTATAGTGTTTAAAACCTAATTATCCTCGCAGTCAGCTAGTTCGACATCATAATTAGTGATCTAGGGCAGATGGTGGTAATTCCAATTTGGGAGCTAAATGTAGTAGACACAAACTTTGATCGCACCCGTATCAAATAAGATATAACATAAGCGTTTTTTAGAAGAACGTAACCCGCAACACATTGCTGGGTTCCCCCGCATATCCAACCGCATACACCTTCGCTTGAGCCTTCATTTTCACATGAGTACCCACGGTCATTGTTTCTCAGTCTTGGGCAGTTACTTTTAAAATGCCTTGAGCTCCGAACTACAAAGCAAACCATTGCCCTCGATTATTTGTTGTTTTGTACGTGTAGTTGTTCTTGTTAACGGTTGTTGTTGTTTTTTTGGTTTTGTTGTTGTTGTTGTTGTTACTGTTGTTGTTGTTGTTTTGTTACGTTGGTTGTTGTTGTTGTTGTTGTTGCATTGGCAGGTCGGCTCCCTACAATCCTGGTTAGATGACAACCCTGTTGCAGTAATTGCACCTATGGACAAGGACCTTCATATTGTAGTTACACTTGGACACAGTGGTTTAGAACCCGGCGTATGATTTCCTGCCACTATTGCCTGCATTGTATGCCTGGCTTGTTTATGTGCCTTTTATTCTGTTGGTTTTTGAATTGTTCTTGGAAAGATCATCATGCTTTTCTTTTCACTTTTCTTGCCTGACTTTCATCATAAGCATAAGGGTCATAACCACCAATTTCAGCTCATTGTAAACTCAATAACTTCTTGCATGGTCCTTTGATTTTGATGCATTTTACCACTGCCAAGTATCATATCGGCGCAATCCACCGATATACTTTTCAATCTTGTCTACCTCTTCTGGGAACATTCTGAACATCATCAAAGCTAGTTGCTAAATCCGTCGACTAATAGGCCACCACATTGGTGCCATTGACTTTAAGATTCCACATCTCAGTCTCAATCTTCTGATCTCACCCCTCGGCATAACTTATCTGTCATCATTTTCTTCAGTGCTGCCCATAGGCATGGGCATTGAGCTGCTTCAGTAGTATGGTCTTAACATGGCATTCCACCTTGTAAGACAGCATCATTGCAAGAGGCAAGTAGCGAATTTACTTGCTATTCTGGCAATTGCTAAGCTTGAACGACAGATACCATTTTCTCATACCAACGAGTGTGTCCGACGACTCCCTAGTGCCTTTGAATCCAAAGTTTGCATTTCAAGAATTCAGAGTAAGACATTCTCAAGACAGTTTGGGCTGGCCTTGGTCCTGAACCATTGCTATTGTAGCCATTCCTAACCCTGCTGCTTCGCTTCACCATTGCAGCAACACACTCCTTGTCAATTTTTAAGGCCTAAGGTTGTCCCTCAAGTAACAGTTGTGGTTGTTTCATTTGGAGTTGGTGGGGCTCGGGTTGATCTCGTGGCTCTTTTTGGTGCCATTTTCTTCAATCATAAGAAAATACAATATCCGTTAGATTTCATAAAATCGTAACCACGTCGTGACATATCCATGATAATTTTAGTGAGATCACATCACACAGCGAAATATAAAATTTGATTGTAATTAACAATGATATAACTAAATCGACATTCATTCATCACAAATTCGATTATAAACATGACATAATACCACCATTTCATATATAATTGGAAAACATACATGATTGGTTTAGATACAAAATGATCATACGTTTAGGTTACAAAATAAGCATAATAACCTAAATAGCCGATTCCTACCGGGATTAAACCCGTAAATACTTTTACTATATACATAAATACTAGCCATAACAAAGTCTAATCAAAACTGCTGCCATGTCCTTCTGGTAGCTCAGGTCTAGCAGGACCCCCAGCGGGTCCCTGCTGTCCCTGCAATACAGTAACCTGCCCCTGCAATGTCATCACCTGTCCCTGTAAGGCTGTCACCTGCCCCTGCATGTGGTGAACTAGTCCTAAGTGGAATCGTCTCTACTCTGTAGTGTCTGTACAGCAGGTCAAGGTCCTGAATAATCTGCTGCAAGTCCGAGTGCAATCAGCAGCTCTCAACACTCTCTGCTCTTCCGCCTCCTGCGTCTGTCTCTGAACAAATCTGGACATCAGCTCATCTGCCTCCTTCGCTCCGCTGATTAGTAACTCTCATCTCGCCATCTGTGCATGCACTGTGGTGCGTAGAGATATAACCCCTCCATGAGCAAGATCGCTCGCATCCATCGCTCGTCCCCAAGCCTCTCTCGACATCCCAGCCTCGGTCTCCATGAGCTGACGTGTATGTGCATGAGTACGCCTATCTCGAAACAACATATTGACCGGATTACCAGACCACCAATAAAATGACTATAGTGTACCTGCTCATCCATCCAACCCGTGTAATATCTCATCTTTATCTCCTCGCCTAACCCTAGACTATACTCTCCTCATGTGTGCAACCCAACTCAGTATCGTACTAACTGGAGCTCCTTGTAAAGTCTCAACAATCTCAACGCCATGAATCTATAATCCCCATATCGCAACGTACCTCTCAGGTCCCATCTAACCTACTATCCATAGTGGCAACAAAGCCGAATCTGCCCTAAAAAACTCCAGCTGGTCTAGCACAGCAGCGCGGAGCTCTCATCCCCCCCGACCTATACCCGGACCCAATGTGAACCTAACCCCCATCCGAGTGGTAGTTAACCTCAGGCTGTCCTCTACTAGGTAGAGGTTGGGAATGAAAGTCAGGAGCTTGAATTGGCATGGTGGTGGTGCATCTGGTCCTGGGGGGGGAGAGTATAAGGGAAGGTGGTAATGATAGTGTATGGGAATACTGCAGCCTCAGCTCTTATCCTAATCGTAGCAGCCTCGATAAAACCCCATGATCGAATAAGGCTAAGAGGTGGTCTGTCAATAGCGTGGGGTGTGATAGTGGGAAAGGTACTGTGTGGTGAGAAGGACCGTTGGAGATAGTGGTAGATGCTGGGGTGGGGAAGATATAGCAATAATTCTGCAACCTCAAATCAACCATGCTGTACGGGTAATAGCTCTAGAATAGAATTCCTAGCATCATAACGTAACAGGGTAAGTTGGTGTGTGCCGCAGACTCATTTCGGCTCAAATGGCTCAGTCTCCCCGCAGACGGGAATTAGTACTGTAAAGCAACAACGACCTACCGGGTAGGCTACTAGGTCTCCTCTCGCCACATCCTCGCAATCTCGACATCCATCTCTCATCCTCATCCTCCTCATCAATCAGCCTCGATATATCCATAATCGTCAATCCTCATCCTCCTCAATGTCCATCACCGTCTCCTTCATCTCCTCCATCAGCAGGATATCATTAGGATCATCCTCAGGTCCTCAAATCGCCAGCCTCCTCCGATCTGCCTCAGGTTCAGACTCCGTCACATAATCAGGTGACTGTGCAATAGGTGAGGCGTCCTCAGCATACGGCTGGTCCTCAGCAACGATCTCGTCATCATCATGCTCCGGACCTGGAACATAATCAGGTGAGGGTGGTGCCTGCTCAGGCTCCTCCGGGCCAGGCACATAATCGATGAGGTGGTGCCTGAAGAGCCGGCCTCTGCGTACGGTCCTCTTACTATGTAAGGGGCTCTGGGAAACTCCATGTCATCGGCTCTAGGTGAACCTATATCATATAATCTCAATATGGACTGAAACCTCCCGTTGTGTAACCCCTGATTTCATCCTAATCTGACATGACCGAACTGAAAATTCAAAATATCTTAATTAAGTATTTAATATAGGAAAAAAACTCTTATAGTAATATACATTTTATAATTCTAACATGTATAATTTTAAATATGAAAGCATCTATCCAAACCAACAAAACAGCAAGGTAGCGTATGCATGAAAATGCAACATATGTATGTCCCGTATAACAATCCCGTTGTAATATATTCGTTGTTTAAAATGTTTGTATATCCTCAAAAACATTTGACTGGTTCCACTATAACCTTGGCTCTTGAATACCAATCTGTAACACCACCCCCAAAATTGGGTCGCCACGAAAAAAGGTCCGGGCGTGTTACTTCAAGATCAATAGCACAGAATGATATATGAAACGACACAAAAGCTCGTTTTAAAATGCTACATTTGATCTAATTGAAAGATTTAATACAAAAGCATATAGCTATTACTTGTACATGTATGTCGATATTACAAAAGTTTGACAATACATTCTCCCCAAATATTGATGCAACAAAATCTTTAAGCGGAAATTTCCAAAATATAACCCAATGCATCCTTTAGTCCTGCCAGTGATCTCCTGAAAACATTGCTTAAAAACGTCAACAAAATTGTTGGTGAATTCATAGGTTTGATAAATCATAATATGCAGGACCGCAAGACTTTTTAGTGATAATGCAACACATGCAATCTCACAAAACAAGATCATACATCACTTACTCATGACACAGTAGCTCGGACGATCATTCTAGCCAATTAAACTATATAATGCAATTTCCTGCCCGATTAGATTGATCAACCGAAAAACATCTTAAATTCGACATGCTATAACGTAATCTTCCCGTGATACTAATCACCGAACGGGGAGTCGTTTCCCGTAAAAAATAGATCTATTAAATCACATTCCGCGCTCACATAATGTTAAGTCCCAACTAAGCATAAATTGCAATTGACATTCATGATAAAGGGCTCATCTTGGGTTATGTCGCTACTTCAGCAACATTAATCAAAACTTGCGTCCAATTATAAAATAAATGCATGTTTTCACCCCATAATTATAATCATTGAAATCATAAAATGTGGCTATGAACACACCTTCAGTTCATATACTCTAAATATCGCAAGATAAAGCGTCACTAAAAGACGAATGCAACCTAAATTATATAGGTCAATAAGTACAAGTATATGAATGTAATCTTATAGTTGTTACAATCGTACTATCGTTCGGCTATCATAATTAAAGAGGACATACATGACGTTCGAGGATTAAGTACACTTTAAAGTCGTAAATATCCAACAACACGCGAAAACCCATCCGAAGAGTGCCTCATTATGAAACTCCCTAGTAATATAGTGCTTTTGATAATCACATAATATTCAATCTAGCCAAACGCCAACTAATGGGTTTGGAAAAATTGTGCTTAAACAAGTTAAAACGTGTAAAATTTACCGATAGTACGAACTGGCGTAACTTATGCGCGTTTTTAAGCCCGTTTCTCGGAGTTTTCGTAATGTCCATCTTTTTGCGTATTAAGACTGGTTATCGATATTTTGACATTTTCATAAAAATTTTTCCCCCTGATAACATTAACTTTTACTGTTCATGACAGACATGAGTTTCTATAAATACAATTAACTGTCGCTAAAAAACCCTATAGTCGTATTTTTATTCGTTATAGCTCCGTGTTAATGTTTCTTTCGAGACGTCTCCTATTTGAAAGTCTATATATTTTATGAGGTTATACAAAAAATATAACTTTCTGTCATGAATAGTAACTTTTATTAAAAATATTTTTATAAAAGTATTTATAGTCGTAAAACTTGCTAATTTCTAACTCGTATCGTTATTAATTGAAAAATTACGATTCTTTGTCATTTTGGAATTCCTAAAAATATGTATTATTCGTTAAAAATATCAACCCTTCGCGTTTATAATTTTTATAAAAATGTTTTTAATAAAAATTTACTTACGACATATTCGTTTATTAACGTATAACTCATTTTAACTAACTTTTTGTTATTAATCCGTTTAACAATTTTCTTCATATTTTCGGAATCGTCCATAAAATGTATTATCTAATAAAAATATAAAATGAGTATGCCAACATCGACTTTTGACAGAATGTTTTGCTTAGCTTGTTGACTTCCAATTGTAACCTTTTCTTTATACATGAACTTACTTTTGGATTTTGATCACAAGTCATCAAATACATATATATTATAAATCATACAATATTTTAAATGTCGCATTTTCCATATATCCTCATATGTACTGAGTTACCAAGTTTACAAATCCATGATAATACTTAATATCATAATCTTTACATTATGAAATCTCTAATTTACTAGTTTTGCCAATAATCATGTTTATACCTAAACAAGTGTGTACAAGTGTATTTCTTTCCATAAGACTTTATTTTAAGTTTCTATAACATGATAAAGGTCATAATCATATTAACATGTCAGATGTATTTCTTTAACTTAAAACATATTATGAAACTATGAAAACCCATAATTAACCCTTATTCATATTACACCAAAATAACTGATACAATATTTCTCATCCTTTTTAACATGATGTAAAAGTAATAGACAACCACTTGTTAAGTAAAGTGTGAAAATGATCAATTCCAATATAAACTACCTATCATGAATAAAACCTAAAAGGGTGATTTAAGCATAATAGAATACTCATAATGCAATAAAGTGGAAATTATAAGAACATAAAGCTTTAAATTGACCTTATGAGGTATGAGATGATGAGTAAAACTAGTGCTAAAACCTTGTTTAGCACAAAACCAAAGCTTGCAAAATAAACCCATACTTAACTTAACCCAAAAACCCAAACATCCTTTTTCTTGATTTTAAACTTGACAAAGGGTTAGCCAATGCTTGGATCACCTTAGAAAAACTTATAATGGAGTGTTATAAGTGTGTATGGGTTTTGTATAAAAATTGCTAAGGAATTAAGAAATGCGTGCTTTATTGCAGTGGGCAATATAGAGAGGACAAGGAAGGTTTTTTGTTTGATTTTATACATAAGTGTTTTTACTTGTAATAACGAGCTAGTTTACTTGTATGTATATAATACTTTCAAGGGTCCCAAAAGTCAAGCAAGTATTCAGAAGAGACAAGGATGTCTTGGGGAATGTTCAAGTTAGTAGTCAAAGTATCAAGTATGGGTTGCCCATAAATGAAGTATGAGGGTAAATCGACCAGAGTGGCAAGCTTATCTCATTTTTCATGGTTTTTTTTTTTTTTTTAATTTATAATAATCTTTGTATGAATGCAAGAATTTTTCGGCAAAACACAGAGGTAAATTATATATTAAGTAATTTTTTGAGTATTGGGTAAAAAGTTAGTTGTTGAAGCGTAGGAAAGTTTTTTGTGGTTCCGGAGATGCCTAAACGCAATTTATCGGCGAAACTAATACACTTTACCTATCCGATAAAAATAAAATGAACAAATTAAATAATTATCCCTCAAAATAATTTAATTAAAAACAACTTTGCTTGAAGTAAACATTTAATTGTTTGATGCCCGTTTACATTGAACGCTAATTTTTGGCGTACGCGATTTAACCTAACGTTTACAATTTTAAGCAAACACGTACAATTCAAAAAGGTACATTGTGAATTTATTGATGTCGTCAATGACTTGAAAACACAGGGTGTTATAGAGACTTTACCCACTTACTGCTTAATAGCGATTTATACACCAGTAGTCCACTAACCAAGTCTTTACCAATTAATTAAGAACATACTCGTTGATCCCAAGGGTCACCTGCCAGTCCAACTAAGCTCACTAATCTAAAGGCAGAGATAGGTAGCTATTTGTGATCCTGTTGGTCTAGATGTGTAAATCACTATATGGAGAGCCATCCCGACATCTAGCTAACTTGGTCAGTATCACTAGATCCAGTTGAATGATAGGTCGCATACAAAAGCACGTAAACAAGTATAAATTGATAAACATAAACAAGGATTCAATGATAAATTAAGCAATCGATATAAACAAACCAAGCATTCAAATCTTTATAAACATGGCTAATACCCAATGGTATTAGCCCTCAAACATCATAATCAATACAAGAGTAACTATCCAACCAAGGTAAACTAACCGAGTTAAACGAATGATACCAAAAATCAAACAATTACTAGAGTATAGGAGATTACAAGGTGTTTCCTATGGAATTAATAGCTTTGCTTGACCTCTTCTGCTCTTCCTGTCTTCTGAAAATCAAATTTTGTGGTTAGGGTATCGAAAATATAATCAAGCACACTAAAAACCTGTTTTTAGGTCTTCTTATTAATTGTGTCTAATTTGGAGTCGATAGCGTACGAAAGTCTTAGATACGACGTTCCAGGGGTTTTCCTGGAGTAGGGAGGACGTGTCGAATATCTTTCCAAATATTTTATTACTCATGTCTAAATACATGCTATAGATCCTCTTGGATATGGCGTAATGATCTTTGTTTCCCTTTGTGGGTTCTTTTTGTAGTGCATGCACAGATACGCCAGTATCTCCTTATGTAAATGGCAAGATAGATGCCATAGTTAGTTTCTTCATATTTTTATCGTTTACGCTCAGAATGCGTGCCCTTATTATCTAATCTTAAACCAATACTCCATAATTTACATGTAATTCTCAAATACAAATGATTAAGTAACAATTATTTGCAATAATTACACAAAATGGGTAATTTACATGGGATAAAATATGCTAAAAGAGACGTTTTTGATGTCCATCTACTTTGTACACTGGCGATATTCCGTCCCTTTAAAATGTAGTTTCGTTATAAACCTGTAACATTTCTATCTCTCCTTTCTATTATAAGTCTATCTATACAATAAGGGCATTGTACATCTTAAGTGGGGGGAAGGGAGATAGAAATGAGGTATTTGGTAAGATTATGTGCTAAGTTGGCCCAAAATTTTAAATTTTTTTAGCACATAATTCTTGTTCATTGATGATGAAGGCCGAGTTAATGCGACTTTCTTTCCTAAGTTATGGAGATTATGAGGCAATACATTATATTTCATACGCATTAACTCGTGTATTATGAAGACCCATTGACTCTTGACCCTCATTTTTACCCTATGGGATTTGAATGCGACCAGTGACAGGGAGATTGGGGACTTAAGAAACTATTTGTTTTGTGTTTTTATTTAACAACAATTAAATGTGCATCCCATGTCTTTATCCTACCCTATATCATTCTCCATTTTAACCCTTTGGTTATGCCATCGAATGAGGAGTGAGCAATACATACATGTCTCATTCGTCGATACGGAGTGTATGGTGTGTTTTGGTCGCCCTTGATTGGTTAACGCTTTTGGTAAAGAATGCATTTTATAGAATAGATTTCATCGAGTAAGCCTTTATTTTTGTCAACTCCAATTTGCCTTTTTGAAAAACCCAAATTTGTCATCTAGACTCTAGTGGTGGAGATTAGTATCCTTGCCAAGCTTATGATAGAATACTCGCCATGACTGAGCAGTTGAGTGATCACCAAAAGTGAAACACATAGATTAGTGAGAGTATGAGTATGATTCATTTTTCCTTTTCGTGAGGTGCTAGGTTTGGAATTTTCTAGCATAGGTAATTTTTAAATTCATATCTTCCTGGATAACTAGGGAGATATCTTTTTGAGAATTATTTAAAAGGTCTACTTGAGGGCAAGTAGAAGTCAAGTGGGGGATATTTGATAACATCAAATATTTAATACTTTTCATATGCAATTCCTACATTTATTGCCTTGCTTTATATCATTTTTATATGAATTCGATACTTAATTCATTTATTTTGCGAATTCAGGTAATTAAGGCATTGGAACGGAAAACGGCGAGAAAAGCAAAAAGAATAGTACCAATTCTAGTTTCTTTAGTAGAGGTACTCAATGTTGATGAATGGCTACTAAATTTCTCCAGATGTGACAAGAAGCCAAAATGAAATACATCACTACTATATTATTAGTGGGGTACTATAATTTTTAAAGATTTAATCTTGTGGAGTTGGAAGCTTAAGATGATATTACGGTTAACGTCCTGTCCAAAAGTTTACGCCATAATCAATTATTAATTACGAAGATTTGTTGCTGACGAGGCATTACGATTTTTTTTGTTAATTAATAAACACCTAAACGTTCTTATATTCTATTTCACAGTTTCATAGGAAGATTATTTCGTCATTCTTTGGAGGACTCATGGCCAAAATCAGTTTTAGTTAATTCATTGTCTGTATGCATATCTTTGTTGGATCCTAAAAGGCAAACCTCGGGGACATATTGCATGTACAATCGACAGTCAACTCAAGGATCTATAGTATCAGCCAAACCTGAGACCGTGGAAGGCATGTTAGAGAGCTTAGGTATTGTCATGCCGAGTCAACCTTTTAAACGTTATAAATTTAGCTTTTGTCATTTTGCCAAGTTTGCTCACATTTTGAAGGCTTTGTCATGCCAGGTTTAATTATAAGCATAGTTTCTTGAGGTCTGAACTATAAGTATTGACAGTTTCAGCTCTAAAATGTACATGAAATTTGTTAAAGCTCTTGGATGTTTTAGTAGAAGAGAATGCCTTGTTTACAACATATGGCAAGTTGCAGCCACCTCTTGGGAAAAATCGCCTCTTTTTTGCTTTAGCTTTTGTTAGCAGTGTAAAATAAATGCTAGAAAGTGATATGTATCTTGAATAAGAAATAACTAAATGCTACTTAACAATGGTAAATTGCAGATCATTGAGTTCATCTCTTTGAATATTCTGTTTACACCCACCAACTTATTTGCACTACTTGCTCTACCCAAAAGTCCACACATCCAAATATTCAGAAATATTTTTGAATGTGGAATGTGAAAAACTGAATGTATTTTAGGAAGGGTTTACTAATACAACAATGATGCGTAATTTCTTTTAAATAAAAACTACGTCAGGTTTTACATTTATAAAACCCTAACTACCTCGACTATTCCTAAGCACTAAAGAGTAGTGGACCCTATCGTGTATAGTGTAGTGATTGGTAAGTACGGGTGTCGACCTAAAGAACGGTTTGTGTCTCTAATTGTTTAATTGATTTTATTATTCTACCTAAGAAAGTAGGAAAAAAACATGTTTGAATGTTTGAGATTACTATGGACTGTTTGGTGGTAAGCCTTGCTTGTTGAAAAGAGAAATTGGTATAGTGGTGGACAACTAGAGAGGAAGAACACATTTAATTATGATCTTACGTTAAATGTTCTAATTGCAACCTTAGAAGGGGTCTTACATTCATTAGGTCCAATTTTATATTTGAAACCTAACCTATGTTTACTGAGTGGAATGGACTTATAAGGAGAATTAACCTATTCTTAGTCTACAGTCCTTAAGATTTCCTTTTAGCTTATGAGATACGCTTACTGTTGGAGTATGCTCGTGTCATAATAAATAATTATACGTCTGGACACATGTGAGCCTATGGGGTTACACACATATACACTGAGGTACCATTTTATATATCATGTTTATTGTATTTACGGTATATAAATAACCCATGTACCTCGGGATCACTATTGGGCTTCTAATAACTAAGTAAAGTACTTATTCTATTAGACATGGAAATCAAATGGGAGACCCATTTAAAGCCCATACGGGGCCGGCTATATGGAGATATAAAGAAGGGGATAAGATCAAGTTTTTGTTATAAATATATATGATATCTTCTCATTATTTTTTATCACAATTTACCAAAAACTCTTCCCTACTTTCTCTCTCAATATACACTGCTCAAACTAAATTTCCATCTAGGGTTTATAGTTTTCTTGATCCAATACTTTGAATCTAGTTCATTCAAGGTGTGTTACAAGGCTATGGGGTTAAGACTTGCATATAATTGGTATACAATGAAGTGTAGTGTGGATTAACCATAGAGGTGATCTCCATTGATCACTTGGTTTCATTAGGTGGTTTGTGTATGATGCGCAAATTCTTTTGAATAAATATTTTCCATGTTTTAAATTTATAAAACTCGTCAACCGTTACACGCACTAACGAGCAGAGAACCCGGTCGTTATGTAGTGAAGTAGTTGGTAAATCCTAGGTCGTCCCAAGAGCTAAGGTTTACTAGTTTTAATTTGATTATGTCACGTTTAGAAAATGGTTTTGAATTGATTTAAATTACTAAGAAAATAAATGTGAAAAAGTAATTAAGCTTGAAGACAATAGGGAGACAGTCGTGCTAGCCTAACCATTTTATTATTATTATGACTACGTTTCTAGCGCCACATTTAATTACAAGTTTCATTAGTGGTTCTAATGTCGAAAGACCCGCGTTGGTCACTAAGGTTAATCCTATACTAACTCTAGGATCCCAAAATCCCCTATGATCACACGGGCAGGGTATCCAAGCTTGTAGTGGTTAAATCCCAACTATCTTTAAGACCAATTCAGTAACCTAAAGGTTACTAACCCTCTCTGAAAGAGTTCCTGCATTTTTTAAGTGTTTAAAGTGATAAAGGCGGTAAAATGATCAATTCCTACACTAGGGATAGGTGTCAAAATATCCTAGCACCCTGCTAATTCCAGGTTCAAAATGGTCAATTTACTATTAGGATTAACAAGATCAAAATCACAAGTACAATTAGGGGTTTAGCAAGAACGGGTATTTAAAACGCTAATATCTCAAAAAAATCAAGACGGGATTCTGGCGCGCTAGCCACGTGCTGACGCATGGGCAGCACGCCACTCTCGAATTAGTTTTTACCAATTTTGGGATTTTGGCCTATAAATACCCCCTCTTGGCTCTTGTATTCCTCACCTCTTTCCATTTTTTCTTTCTCTCTTTTTCTCTTCTCCTACCCTCTAAGTCTAACACCTCTTGTGTTCTTATCTTCTTATCTATCATTCTATTGAAGAACACATCTCAGCAAATGGGGGGAGAGACACACAAGTACCTAATCCACACTTTTGTGTTATTAGACGAGGGTCTTCTTTCTCATATCCTTTCTTTTAGAATCAAGTCTCTAGGTTAGGTTAGGACTTGATTCATATCAAACAACTTATTCAATTTGGTTGTAAGGGAAGTCTTGTATCTTAGTGATCAAGCCTAGATCATTAGGGATCTAGTTGGGGTTTGGTAAGCTTCCAATGGGAAGTTCTTAGTGGTCCTAGTTGATCTTAGTGATCCTAGAGGAAAGTTGAATCACAGGTTCTTAGGGGTGGATTCCAAGGGTGAAATACCATAGGGAGTAGCTCTTCTTAGTAAGTGTCGATCTTAGTGCATATCGGTGGAGCGAAGTTATAATACGGTTTATAGTCCGCCATAAGGATTGTACTAGAGTAATAGTATAGGTGTCGTGGATTCGAAAATGGACGTACGAATGGTATAAACCCCCCATCCCGAAAACCCAATATATTTAATGGTTCTCTCTCTCAACTCTATCTATCTTCATCTACTTATTGTCTTCGTCATCAAATAGATCATCACACAACTTGGTTATTTGTGACTTGAAGTTTTAGAAACTTTGAAGAAGTTAAGATAACAATATTCACCCCTCCTCTAAGGTTCTACAACATCTATTATATGTCCTCAAACACTTGATCTTCTTTCCAAAATAAAGTTTAACCCACGCTTTATAAACTTTGAAAACTCTAAACACATCAAACTTCTTTTTGACTAGATACACCCAACATCTCTTGGAATAGTCATCAATGAAAGATACGAAATACTTTTCTCCTCACATGGATAAAATTGGTGCTTGCTAACATTAGAGTGAACCAATTCGAGAACACATACACTTCTAGAATTTAATTTCTTAAATTTTAGGCGATGTTGCTTGTTGATAACACAATGTACAAAAAAAATAAAGAAACCTTTGTGAGGCCAGGAAGTAGCTTTGTTTCTGAAAGAACCTTCATTCCCTATTTATACATAAGTCCGATGTATACTAATCTAATAACATACTTGATGAGAGGGAAAGAGGTTGTTTTAGTAAGAGAAAGGGTTGGATGAACACTTAGAGAGAGAAAGTAAACATAAGATAGAAAATGTATTATGTGTGAAAAATGAACAACCAACCACCTCTCCATGGCATGGGGAGGTGTATAAATACTTACATGTGGACATGGGCTTGGGCCTTTATGGGTTTGTCCATGGGCTTTAGCTAACTAGCCTAGTAAGTTTCCAAAAATTAACTTAACGAGCTAACTACAATTATATATGGAAGTGACCTACACTTTCATGTTCCTAACAATCTCCCCCTAAGGGAGGTCACTCCATTTTACAAAAACTTAAACCTAACATACTATGCTTTATCTTTAGTCTTGAGCTCGTAGTCTTTAACTTCAATCATTAACTTATGATTTAATGTAGTGATCATTGACTTTAGGCTTGAGCTTGTTCCTTTATCTTGACTTGAATGTGAAAATGTGATCTTGAACACCTTGAGATCATCAACCAAGCATAATCTCGATTCGTCATCTTGTAAACTTTGCCATCTTGTGAACTTGTGACTTTTGGACCGACATGCTCATACCTTTCTTGATATGTTATCTTGAAAAGCTTTAATATTGCATCTTTCTTGAGATTCTTTATCTTTAACACTTCATCACTTCGAGAAAGATGTTCGGTATCAGAGTGACGGAAACTTCTTTGAAATTCTTTGATTTTCATACTTCATCACTTCAAGAAAGATATACGGTATCAGAGTAGCGGAAGTCTTAAAACATGTACTTGAGCTTTCATGATGTCTTTATGTTTGTCGGTTGGGTATGAGCATGTGGCTATAAATCTTGTGAGTCAGTTGGAATCAGGTACCATCACCTCCATTTTTAAGTATCCTGCATTAAAATAGTTACCAATAAAGCATGGGGACAAATATGGCTTTGTCATTCGCCCGTGTTTGGTTGGAGTAACCTTTGAATTCGTAAGGATCGACCTGTGATCAGGTAGATTCAATTTAAGAAGAATTTCCTTGACATGATTTTCAGCTGAAGTATAGAATCTTTCTAACACATATGCATTAGAATCATCAAACTCAGATTGTTCTCATTATCGAAACGTCTCAAAGCAGACAGTACGATAAGAGTGAACCAGTGAGTTACTGTCTCACTGATTAAATAAAAGATTGATTTGAAAATCAATCGACGTATCACTTGCTAAAGTGGTTTTGTGACACATCGAGAGTTTTAAGCAATTCAAAATTCATTAATCGTTGATTCATAACCTGGAACAAGTTTGATTTATAAAGAATCACACCATTGTTGCTTTCCAGTTGTCACAAGTTTGATTCATAAGAATCGCACAAGTCACCTACCATGAGCTTGTTTAATGTTGGCTCAAGAAGGATTTCCATCTTCACTGTGAGTACTTAAGCATCACTCGAATATTCTGGCAAAATCACAAGGATAATGCGTAGGACTCTTAATATATATCTTGTAATTCACATTGTGTGACTTAGCAAGCATAATTTGACAAGTGTCCTAATGAGATTTATGGATGATCTCTTTTGGCTTTAGACTCAATAGTGCACTTTGGTTTTAGTGATTAGAGGCTGGAGCAGTCTGCCACCTTTTCAATATCAACTAACTCGGAGTGAGAAAGTTGATAGAAGTGCGTGTAATCTCCATAAGAAATGAAACAAGAGTATGTTAAGAGACCTAGAGTGGCTATGAAGGGTTGTGCATAGAGTCACTGGGTCCATGACAGTCTTCAATGTCAGAAAACAACTTAGTGTTTCCGACAGATTATGTATTGACCCAGTTTCTGCCTAAGTGTATGGAGGGCTTCTTTCTTTTCACCCTTTATCCTTACATTTCTTTTTAATTCTTCAACCCCTTCAATGCTTACCGAGACTTCATAACTAACACCTTGTTGGGAGTGTTAGCTCCATCTCAGTCGGCATTATTCCCGATTCTCACTTTTTCTCCTTTTGTATCATACCTATGGACTTCTACACTATCTAGTGGATATCCCTGGGTAGATCCCTCCGGTTCTGGCTGGATCATGGGATTTGAATACCTATGCCTAACCACCTTATAACTCCATAAATTTAAGTACATGGTCGGTCTTTTGGGTATTCCATCACAATCAAAACCAAAATCATTGAAAATTTCAATCAAAGTGTTTGATATAAATATCAAAAGATTTACACTTTGAAAGTTTTTCATCATCACTAAAAGCTCCCCCTTAACATGTGCATCGTAATCGTAGTACATGCTAAGTGTAGAGTGCATTGAGTCCATTTTATATGATCACATTTCAATACAAGTTAGATTCAGTTTAATCACATTTTCTCCCCTTATCCAAAATGTTAATCCCTTGATATTTTGGATATCAATTGATTAAACGTTCAGAGATAAAATGTTTACACAATATCTAACAGGAACATTTTAATGCTCCCCTCAATATCTGATGGTATATAAGATAGTGCTAAGTACAATAATTTGAAAATTTTGATTTTACTAAGAAATTCTTGAAAATTCTGTACTCGAGCACTCCTTATTATCACCATAAAGTCTACACTACATATATACAAATTCATAAGATTAATATGTACGAGGTTTGACCTGAATGATGAGAACATCATATGATAGAATCATATGGTTCTTTGTAGCAACCATAGGTCTTCCCCGTAGTCTCTCATAAGAAGTTGTCTTAGTTTCCCCCTAAATCAGCAATCCTTTCTTGAGTATAGTCAAAACTTTCTTGCAATCCGCCTCAAGCAGTCTTGATGTAAAAAGCCCAAATATCCGAAGTACGTAATTAATTCGAAACCATAACACCAAAGTCAATTAAGTCCCGGATGTCCGTATTTCTCCTTACACGATAGTGATGATATGAATTGAAACACCAAAGTCAACTAAGTCATGGATATCACAAGTGTTCCCTCTGAGTAGTCAAAATGAAAACATCTAAGTCAACTAAGTCCCAAACGTACTCATTTCTTTTTGCAGAATACTGACTAACTTAATGAATCTTTATACTTATCAAACCTATGTGTACCTCTTTTGTCAACTATTTCTACTCTCTTTGAAAAAAATAAGCTTAGTGATTAACCATTTGAGGAAGCATTTATTGAATCAGAAAGAATTCTTCTAACGTTTTAAATAATTATACTCCCAACACTTCCCCCTGGGGACTCAAATGATGCATATTGACTAATGACGATATGTCTCTTCCACCATGTGATGGAAATAGTGCACCCAAAAGAAACAAAGAAAGGCCTAAAATTTAAAAGAGGTGACTTTAAAAGAAGGCCATGGACTCTATCAAGTATACATCTACTCCTTCCCCCTTGCTAGTTTCGACACCTCGGAATCAGCAAAATCTTATACGCACACATACTTAAGATTGTGTTTGAGGTATAACTAAGCTTAGATCTATCCCATGCGAATCAACTTCAAGGCATTTAAAAACTAGTTGATTATTTCCAAACAATCCTAAGTCTTTTACAACTATCAGGTGTTGGCAATATTGATCAAATGTCGTTTAAAGCCTATACTCACTAGGTCTCATATTTCAAATAAGTCCCTAAAGTTTGAAACAAATGACATCTAAAGCTCGTGTAGTTAAAATCCATTAACTCCCTTTGAAATTGTTATCTGTCATTATCAAAAACTTATCCATTTATTCCGTGACTTATTTTGAAAGACCATTTTAAAAGATTGATTGAAGACGCTTTAATTGTAGAATATCTTAACACGAGTATGGAATGATTCACTTAGAGTTTTAGAGAGAGAAAGAGATGGTTGGATGAACACTTAGAGAGAGAAAGAAAAATGATAATCTTAGCTTAGTAAAAGTGTGACAAATGAACAACCAACACCCTCTTCATGTGTGGAGAGGGTTAATATACTTACATAGTTGGGTCGGACCGGGCTTTCTATGGGCTTTCCTTGGACTTTCTATAAGCTGGCCCGGTTAGATTACTTAGACATTACATTGAATTGACTAACTATTACTAAGGCTTGTAATATCAATAATGATTTTCACTTCACTAAAAACTGAATTCCTAACAATCTCCCCCTAAGGGATGATCGTTGGAATCTCATAAAAGATCAACACTTTCTGTGTTCCTAACAATCTCCCCCTAAGGGGTGATCATAGAGATCTATCCTTGTGACCTTGATCATTAATCGTTGAAGCTTCTTGTCTTGATCTTGAGTCCTTTTTGTGTAATAGTTGATCTTTTGTCTTGCTTCTTTGCGTAGTGATTATTGACTTTAGGCTTGAGCTTGTTCCTTTATCTTGACTTGTATGTGAATATGTGATCTTGAGCACCTTGAGATCATCAACCAAACATAATCTATTTTAGCCATCTTGTAAACTTTGCCATCTTGTGAACTCGTGACTTTTGGATCGACATGCTCATACCTTTCTTGGTTTGATAGCTTGAAAGCTTTAATGATGCATCTTTCTTAAAGTTCTTTAACTTTAACACTTCGTCACTTTAAGAAAGACGTTCAATATCAGAGTGACAGAAACTTCTTTGAAATTCTTTAACATTAATACTTTGTCACTTCAAGAAAGATGTACATTATCCGAGTAGCAGAAGTCTTGAAACATGTACTTGAGCTTTCATGGTATCTTTATAAATGTCAGTCGAGTATGAGCATATGGCTATGAATCTGTGAGTCAGCTGGAACCAGGTACCTCCAAGACCATCATTATATGTTTCCTGAAATAAAACAATTAGCAATAAATCTGGGATACAAATATGGCTTTGTCATTCACCCGTGTATGGTTAGAGTAACCTTCAAATCCGTGAGGATTGACCTGTGATCAGGTAGATTCAATTTAAGAAGAATCTCCTTGATAGGATATCCAGCTTGCAGTATTGAATCTTTCTAACACATATGTATTAGATTCATCGTACTCAGCATGTTCTCATTATCGAAACGTCTCAAAGCAGACAACACGATAAGAGTGAACCAGTGAGTTACTGTCTAACCGATTAAATAGAAATATTAATTTGAAAATCAATCGACGTATCACTTGCTAAAGTGGTTTTGTGACACATCGAGAGCTTTAAGCAATTCAAAAATCATTAATCGTCGATCCATAGCCTAGAATAGGTTTGATTCATAAAGAATCGCACCATTATTGCTTTCTAGTTGTCACAAGTTTGATTCATAAGAATCGCATAAGTCACCTACCATGATCTTGTTTGATGTTGGCTCAAGCAGGATTTCCATCTTCACTGTGAATACTTAAGCATCACTCGGATGTTCTGGCAAAATCACAAGGATCTTGCGTAGTACTCTAATGATATTACTTGATATTCACATTGTGTGAGATAACAAGCTAAATTATGACAGAAAGATAATATCATCGACATATATAATTTGTACAGAAGTAAATTATTTGGCCTGTAATTCCTTGCCTTCCTTACGGATGAACATAATAGGATCCACTGAGCCTTTGGAGAAGTCTTGGGATATCAGGAACGAGGACAACATGTCATACTACGTGCGCGAAGCTTGTTTCAACCTATAAAGAGCTTTCTTTAGCTTGTACACATGATTTGGGTTATCTAGATCCACAAAACCGTTCGACTGGCTAACATAAACCTCTTCCCGCAAATTACCATTCAGAAATGCAGTCTTGACATCCATTTGGTAGACGACCATGTTTATGTGAGCGGCAAATGCGAGAAAAATATTTATAGCCTCTAATCTTGCAACCAGAGCAAAAGACTCTTCAAAATCAATTCCCTCTTCTTGACGGTAACCATGAGCCACTAATCGAGCCTTGTTCTTTAGAATACCTCCTAGTTCATCTAGCTTTACTTTTTAGATCCACTTTAAAGTAATAACCAAAACTTTATCTGGTCGCGATATGAGCTCCCATACTTCAAGGAGTTCAAACTCATTGAGCTCTTCTTACATTGATTCGATCCAGCATGATTGAGTCAAAGCATATTTATACGTCTTGGGTTCAATAGCAGTGAGAAAAGCATCTTAGTAACAGAAAAGAGCTTGCTCATGTAACTGCAGCCTTGTGGAAACTAGTCTATCGAGTTTATCGATTATATTTTCAAGTGGGTGATCCTTAGTCCATTTGCTATTTTGTTCAGAAATTTGGTGATCAGGATGCATAATTGTATGAATAGAATCCGTTGATGAAGATTGATCAGAAGGAACTTCTGGAATTAGAATACCAAAGTACGGATCATTACCCATATGTTCAACTTTAATATCATGATTGTCTTCTTCAACATCATTAGGAATGATGGGAGGTTGAGTTTCGGGTGTTGTTTGAGAGTTACTTGGTGATGGTGCATCTTGGTCAACTATTGTTGAGGAAGGTGAACTGGTCGATACAGCGAGAACTGAAGCAACTACTTCATCAATTGGAGCAATGACTTCAGGGGCTGGGAGATCAACACTTGGTAGAGGAGTGAGTAATTCATCAAACAGCAGTTGAAACAATATATCCCAATCAATTCTTGAAGGTGGTATAAATGGTGTTGAAGGAGGAGGGTTTGGCACGAGTCTTGAACTGATTGTTGGAGGAGTCATTTCATGAAGTGCGGGTTCGGAACTACTGTGTTCAGAAGCCATCACAGTCAGCTCATCAAAGTCTACATGAATTGTTTCAATGATTCGTCTGGTACGTCGGTTATAAATTTGAAATGCTTTCTTAGTGGGTGCATAACCAATGAAAATACCAATATCAGCCTTCGGTTGCAACTTACCTAAATTCTCACTATCATTTGTCGGATAGCAGAGCGCACCAAATACATGGAAAAATAATAAGTCAGGAGGTTTGTCATGTAAAAGCTCATATGATGTTTTGCCATGATGAAGACATACGATGGAACGATTTTGGGTGTAACATGCGGTAGCAATAGCTTCTGCCCATAAGAATAACAGAGCTTTTGCATAAATCAACATTGTGAGGGCAGCCTCAATTAGTGTACGATTACATCTTTCAACGACACCATTTTGCTGTGGAGAGCGAGCAACAAATGTTTCATGAGATGTGCCAACCTTCTCATAATATTCATGCATGGTTTGATTAACAAATTCAGTTCCATTATCTGTTCTGATTCTTCAGATAGGTACTTTAAGCCGTACTTGGATCATCTTGTGAAACTTGATTATGAAATCTGGAGCTTCATCTTTTGACCTTAAGAACTTAACCCATGTGAATCATGAGTAATCATCGACAATGACGAGGATGTACTTCTTTCCATTAACACTTGCGACAAACATTGGTCCACAAAGATCCATGTGCAAAAGATATAGTTTCTCTTGGTTAGTGTCTTCAGATTTAGGTGTGTGGGATTTCTTCTTGCTTTTACCTATTGCACAAGCAGAACGCAGATGGTCCTTTTCAAATTTAAGCTTAGGGAGACCTCGAACAAGATCGTGTCTAGCTAAACGGTTGATTGCACCAAAGTTCAAATGAGATAGATATTGGTGTCATAGCCAAGACTTAGTCTTTGAGGCCTTTGACAAGAGACATATAGGAGAGGACGCCATCATATCTCTAAGAGATAGAGTATATAGATTGTTTCCTCGAGATCCAGTCAATAGATCAACACCTTCTAAATTATTAATGAAGCAGGTGTGTTGGCGAAAAGCAACTTCAAGGTTTGAATCACAAAATTGCGCAACGAAGAATAAGTTATGTCCAAGTCCTTCCACGTAGTAAACCCTTTATATCGTAACATTCCTAATCTTATAATCACCATAACCCAATATCTTTGCCACGTGATCATTTCTAAATTTGAGTGTACCCAAAAACTTATTGACGAAATTGGTGAGCTGAGAGCGATCTCCGATCATATGCTTGGAGCAGCCAGAGTCTAAATACCAAAGAACAATTTGGACGACCTGCATTCATCAAGAGAGGAAGATGGAAAATCAGAAACTATGGATCCCCAAGATGGTCTGGGTTCCTTTTTGTTAACAGATACAGATTTAAGAACCTTAGATTTGCTAATAGGAACATTAGTTTTAGATTTCCTAGGTTTCCTTGAGTAAACCAATGTTACAACAGGCTTAGGTGTTTCATTTTCTAGAGTAGTTAGTTTCCTAAAGGGTACTTTAGTAGTTGTGGTAATCCTAGTTAAAGGGCATGCATTTCCTACTATAGTGAAGGTTCGACCAGTAGGTCTCCAGATGTATCCAATATTTGAAAACACCTTTCCTGTTGGTTTCCAAACTTTTCTCTTTGAACTTTTGTTAACAGATTTAGATTTTTTACGAGCATTCACATTATTGATAAAATCAAGAACACACAAATCATGATTATCAGAAAGCATGCAACCATTACACTTAACACATTTAAGTTCAGAATTCGCATTAAGCTTGGAATGCTGCACATGAGCAGTTCCTTTAGGTTGAACAACACAATCTTTATTTTTCAAACTAGATTTAACTTTCCTAGGGTGGGCTTCTACTTTATTCTTCTGAGTACTACTTGGTGTTTGCCGAATCTTATCTTTCTTTGTATTGCCTGAAGGCTGTGATCCGCTAGCACTAGTAGACGGTTTTACTCCTGTAGAAGACAACATAGGTTTGTTAGAAACTAGGTTTGATGTAGATGTTGTTTTTGTGATTGTGTTTCCTGAGGATGTGACGGGCTCAATGAATCTAACTGTTTTGTCTTTGTTCTTTGGGGTCACAGCTACTATTTTTTCATCAGTATTGTTGATACTCGGGCAAGTTATACTGATGTGTGTAAGCAACTCCTAAATTAGTTTAACATACCTACAAGCAGATTCTAAGGATTGATCTAGTGGATATTTTGATTTAACATGTTCAAATAGATCCCTAAGAATGGTAGCTTCTTCTTGAGTGTGCTTAATATAGGCAGAGTGAGCTGTCTGTTTATTCAACAATTTAGTGGTTATTGGTTCCACATCAATCTTAAGCATTTTTGGATCACTATGGTGTTTTGTAACGTCATTATCAACTAGAGCTTTTCCTTTAAGTTTCCTTAAATCATCCTTAAGAGTTGTAATTACCAAAAAAATTTCCTGAAGACTAGCATTTAAATCAAAAATTTCCACAGACTTTAGATTTACTTGATTAATTAAATCATCACATTGTTCTTTTGATCGAATAAGTGCTGGTTTAATCGAGTCATAAAGTTGCTTATAAGTCTATTTCAAATGCTCATTCTCAGCAATAAGCTTTGTCACCCTATGATCCAATTCAATATTTATGGTTTCAATCTTTTCTAAGTCCTTTTTAATCTTATCCTTATTCACTTTTCTACTTAGAGATTTAATTCTCTCTTTCAACTTCTTTATGACTGTGTCTTTCTCTTGGGACTGAGCTTTCCATTCATTTAATTCAAACAATTGATCAAACTTAGAGCACTTTGATTTGAAACAGAATTGTCCCTTTGAATAATTTCCTGATTATGTTGATTATCAACTTCTAAAGAGATGCAATGTTTTTCAAGAGTGGTAAAACTTTTGAACAGTTTATCGTAAATCTCTTTTTCAACAAAATCCTTCTTGTTGAGAAGCTCAGTCTCAAGTTTGAGACACTTTTCACATTCATGCACATTCACAGAAGCAATATTCATAGACGAGTTCACAAGTATGTTCACAATATCTTTGCTTATTACTTGTTCTAAGAGTCGTTCATTTTCGTTCAAAACTTGATTCATTTTAACTTCAAGTGTTTTGGACTCTAAACTATGTTGTTCCACAGACTGTTCCATTTGATGAAAGATATTTTGGACTTCAGAAAGTTCATCAACCAAATATTGATTGAATGTGTTAAATAAGTCCTTCAGAGCTTTTACAAATGGAATTAAATCATCCCTAAAATAAGTTTTTGTATGTTTGAACCCCCACGACCCCTTAGTGATAGCTATGGGTGTGGTTCTTTCTTTGATAACCACATCAAAACCAGCAAGATGGTGTTTAAGTTTCTTCAAACTCGTATTCACCATGCTGACTTTAAGAAGTTCTTTTGGAACCTCAATTTTGGTGGGTCTACTAGAAAGATTGGGTTCTGGAGAATTCACTGAATTCTAAGACCAAAAGGCTTGTTCAGCAGATAATTCAGTTTGTGGAACAAATCGTGTTTCAAAATCATTATAAAGTTGGTTAAGAACAGCATAATCGACTGGTGTAGTATTAACTTTCTTTTCTAACATTATAGGATCCTTTTGTTTTAAAAGCATTTTTGAACGACTCTCTTCAGCAAGCAACAAGGTCTCTTCGGAGTCAGGAATCACAATGGCATTAGTTTTCTCAATAACATTACCCACATAAAGCTTTGGTTCCAACTGCTGAGCTTTCTTCAGATAGAAAGGATTTTGAAAACCTAGAGCTTGTTTAGTGGTATGATCATAGAAAAACTGAGGTTTCGTCAACATGTGAACAGTTTGTGCGGATTGATCTCTTTTAAAAACAATATTATCTAGCTGTTTAATCCTCTTTTCTAAAGCAATCTCTCTATCTATGTTCCTAGATTCTTCTTTCTTAAAATCATCTTTGAGAAGAGAAACTGTTTGCATTAAAGATTTTTTTTCTTTTAAATGTTCAGAAAGAGTTTGGTTAAGACGATCAATCTCTACAGACTGTGCACTTGAATCTGAAATGTTATCATTACTCCTTAAATCAACATTTTGTCCTTCTTTGAACACTTTAACTTATTCCTTATATCTTTCAAGCTCAGCAGTTAATGTATCATTGACACTTTTATTTTCTAGATTTATCTTGGTACATTTAACTACTTGGGATTTCAGTTGTTCAATCATAAATAATATCAATGCATCTTGTTGTGCAGAGGAGTTAGAATTCTAAACAGCTGCCTGTTGTGATTCAATCACATACTGAGAATAAGGAATGATATTGCTATCATTAGTTATTTCAGTCTCTGACTGGTTCACAACATTTGACTATTCAGTCACCTGCACAGCTTGATTAATCATATTATTATTCACATTATCATGATTGTGTACCTCAGCAAGAGCATCTGAACCATAATGAGATAAATTCTCCATGAGTGCAACCTTGGCAGAATTGAGTTCATCACAGTCAGAGTCATATGCATCCAGATCATCAGCTGGATAAGCAGCATTGTGAGTGATGAAAGTCTGAGTGGCTTGAGCTTCAGGAATTCCTGGATCTACCAAAAATGCTAGTTCCTCCTTATGTAGAATTTGACCACTTGCTTGAGCTTGAACCAACAACACTTTATCTTTAAACAATGAATCATCCTGTTTCCTCCTTGGTTTAGTGCATTGTTTGGACATATGTCCTTCCCCTTTATAGTTGTAACAAGTAACAATCGTCTGTTTCCCCGAGTTACTCCCACTTGCTCATGGAGAGAAAGTTCTTGTAGTACCCGCAGCATAAGAAATTTGTCTCCCCTAAACTGGTTGTACGATTACTCTTCCATCATAAATGGTGGCTTGCTGTCTTGGGTTTGACGAGTTCCTCAGCTGGTTGTTGGTAGTAGGATAGCGGGAAGTGACTACAGTAGACAAGAATGACATCACATGATTGATAACATCAATTGGATCATCACTGTGCTTGAAAACTTGAATAGTTAGACCTGAGTCTAATTGGGAAAATTCAGATTGTTGGTTGACTGTGGGAGAGTATTTAATTTGAGGGATGGATGATGATGTAGAATAAACGTTGTGGTGAACTGAGGTTTGATAATTGTTGGGAGGATAAGTGATTGAATGAGGTGTTGATGATTGATTGACTGAATATTGTTGAGATTCAAAAGGTCATCCATACTGTGAAGATTGATATGGTGAGACAAATTGTTGATGTTGAGAATTCTGGTAAGAGTGTTGATGAGATTGATAAGGAGACTGTGTCATTTGGTGAGATACAACTAAAGCAAGAGGATCAAAGTTGCGTTCATGCATCAATCGAACTTTATTTGCATGCCTTTCATGTTGTTCTAAGTGAGCACAAATCTGATCAACATTAGTAGTATGCAAGTCTTTGAACAACTTAACATCAGTAACAAATTTGCCCCATTCAGCAGGAAGAGTATTCAGAAACTTGCTATTGACTTGAAATTGCTCCAGTGACATCTTGTAAATATTCATATCATTGAGTAGCAAAGTGAATCTCAAGTAGTACTCGTGTAACGACTCTCCTTTCTTATATGTAAACTTATCAAATTCATCGTACAACTTACACTCTCGTTTTTCCTTCATTAACGACGTTCCTTGCATGAGCAGTTTGATTTTCTCCCAAATATCCTAGGCTACACGATGTTGACTAACAAGAGCATAAATTTCAGTTGGAAGGCCTTGTAGAATGATGTTTATTTCTTTGATGTCACAATCAGCTTGAATGGTTTCTGTAGGAGTTAATTTAGTATATTTATTTGGTCTGGTTACACCATCCACTATAATTGTTAGCCAAACAAGTGGACCTTTTTCAACAGAAGCAAGAATCATTCTACCATGAGGTATATTCATCATATAAAGTTCCATTATGCTTTTCCACAAGTCATACAAGTGTTTTTCAAGCATCAATGGTTTATTGTCACCACCCGAGAGAAGTGACTTATCAGCAAGAGTGGTCATTAATACAGTGGTATCAAAAAGATTACTGAATGATCGATCGATGGTAGAAAGAAATTGTGTTTAATTAATTTGTCTTTTAAGTCTTGAGAAAATTCTTAAAACTACACAGGATTTTACAATTCTTGACAAAACCAGGAAAAACAAGTTAATGTTTCACGGGATTCTACAAGTCAAAAAAATAAACCGTATAATTTTGAAACTTGAGTTGTTCGGTATGGAGTTGTTCGGTACAAACTACTTGGAGTTGTTTGGTACAAACTACGTGGAGTTGTTCGGTACAAACTACTTGGAGTTGTTCGGTACAAACTACTTGGAGTTGTTCGGTACTAACTACTCTAGAGTTGTTAGGTACTAACTAATCTGGAGTTGTTCGGTACTAACTGCAAGGAGTTGTTCGATACTAACTACTTGGAGTTGTTCGGTAATAACTACTCCGGAGTTGTTCGGTACTAACTAATTTGGAGTTGTTCGGTACTAACTGCAAGGAGTTGTTCGGTACTAACTAATCTGGAGTTGTTCGGTACTAACTGTAAGGAGTTGTTCGGTACTAACTGCAAGGAGTTGTTCGGTAGTAGTTGTTCGATACTAACAAACTGGAGTTGTTCGATAGTAACTAACTGGAGTTGTTTGGTACTAACTGCAAGGAGTTGTTCGGTACTAATTGCAAGGAGTTGTTCGGTAGTAGTTGTTCGATACTAACAAACTGGAGTTGTTCGATAGTAGTTGTTCGATAGTAACTAACTGGAGTTGTTCGGTACTAACAGTGACGAAACTCAAAATCTCAAAAACACAAAAAGACACTTTTTTGATCGGTTTTTTTGCAAAAAATCTTGTATAACTAGTGTTACTAACCATATAGGAACAAGAAAAATGAAAACTTCAAGGTTTTTAAGCTAAAATTTTAAAATCAAGATTTTGTTCTTTGTAAAGGTTTTCGAACACAAAAGTAACAAAAATGATGTTTTTCTTGATTCAAAGCATGTACACCTATATCATAAAGATACTAGATCAACTTTACCAAGGTAAATGATCTTTTAGTGTACACAAGTGCTTCGAAAATAAAGAGAAAATAAAAGAAAGGATGATTTTTGCAAGAAAAACACACGAACCAAAGATAAACACAAAAACTAAACACACCACTCCATGGATCTTGATACCAATTGTGGAATAATAGTAATCTTTGATTTATGCAAGAACTAGAGAGAGAGAGAAAGTGGGTTGGATGAACTTAGAGAGAAAGTAAATGGAAATGGAATGTATATTATGTGTGTGAGAAAATGAACAACCAACCACCTCTCCAAGGCATGGAGAGGTGTATTTATACATATATGGCCGGCCATGGATGAGCCTTCATGGGCTTTCCATGGGCTTTTCCTAACTTGGCCTTCTAAGGTTCCAAAAATAACTAAACGTGCTATCTATCGATATACATGGAAGTGACTGACACTTTTCGTGTTCCTAACAATTCATGATACCCTAATTCCTCCATAGTGGGGAAAGTGTCAAAATATTTCGCGTCATCTTCCTCTTCTTTTTCAGTTTTATCTTCAGTCTCTTCCTTAAACTCCTCTTCGCTTTCCTCTTCAACTTCTTCTTCCTCTTTAATAGTTATCTCATGATCCTTGCACTCAGTTGCACTAGGCTTCATGCTTCCCTCTCCCTCAGCTTCATCCTCTCTATTTAAAATAATGACTGAATTGATGAAATGAACGTGTTTTAGGGATGAGGGATATCTATTTTGTTCTGCTAAGGATGATTGAGATAAGTATTTCGGGGAGAGTAACTTTGATGGACTTTTGATTCCATCGCTTCGAAGTTCCTCTTTCATAGGGTGGTCGGTGGTGTCGAGGTTTTCAGGGTTGCTCCTCTCTTCTCGCTCTTCTCCTTTCGATTTGTCATCATGATGTTTGTTTAGTTGCTTGGGACATATTGTGATGGCATTGATTGAATTGTGGATACGGGTTGAGCACTAGGGGTCATCAATTAGGTAAGAACGAGCAGACAAAACTTGAGTGGTGGAGTTAACATTCAGTTTTAGGTTCTTAACCGTGTCGTTAGGAAGTGCTCCCATTATTCGATCGGTGATGGCCTTCAAGACTGTGTCAATCTTATTGGTCATCTCACCTTGTTGTTTTTTGAAATCGGCTTCAAACTTAGACAATCTAGCATCTTGAGATGCCATGAAGATGGACACTAATCCTTTAAGATTTGATTGATTGTAAAAAGGTTGAGGATTGTTGTTAAAGGAGCTGTTCGGGAACGAACCATTAGGCTAAAACCGATTAGGTGGATTTGAAAAATTATTTGTAAATTTTAGGGTTGTCTCCACCTAAGGTTTGGGTGACTTTTCCATGATGGATTATAGGTTTCACCAAGATTGTTTTGCTCGGGTTTGAAAGTGAACCACTTACCTATCGCTTCGTCGGTACGCGCGGACGCATAATCAACAAAATCTTGCTCGAGATTTTTCATGCAGTACTGAGTGTCATAGGGACCACTACAGATTTCGCATGAAGAAGAAATTTGCTTAGGAGCAAGATGAGCTTTCATCAAGCGTTAGACTTTATTTTCAAGCTCGATGAGAGGACGGTCAGATGTACTCGGGACATCTTAAGGCAAAGAGATTGCCTTGACCGATTTAGCGAAGTCCCTTGGGTTGTTCTAACTTTCATTATCATAGAGGGCGAGGTCCTCTAATAGTGCCCATGATTCTTTGGTGTTTCTGTCATGAAGCTTGCACTGACCGACTGATCGATGGTTTGCCTTGTGACGGGATTGACATGGTCATAAAAGATTTGGACTTGGAGCCAAAGATCGGTGTTGTTGGAACATCAAGATGTCATTTTGGAGTTTTGTAGTCCTTCTCGGTGGAAAGAATTAAGCAAGGAAACGAGTAGTAAGATCATCCCATGTGGAGATGGATCCTGCTGGAAGACGTTCAAGCCAATTACTAGTTTGATCGCGAAGGGAAAATTGAAATAAACACAAGCGCGTTCTTTCCCTATTGTTACCGTTAAGGTCAAGTGAGTCTACTAGTTTTAGAAAATCCTGAAGGTGTTGGTTTGAATCATCGGACCAAAGTCCGTGGAATGAGCATCCATTTTGCACCAACTAGATGGTGTCGGATCAAAGAGGCACCACATTGTACCCTTTGGGGAGCTTAATGGTGTTCCTGTAGCCCTTGTGGCTAGGTTTGGAGTAATATCCAAGAGTACGGATAGGATTTTCGTCTCCCATGAAGGTCAATGAAAAGATTTACAAAATAAATAACACAAAGAAAAGATAGACTACGAGAAAGCTAATATACTAAAAATAAAAATCTCACTTGATAGGAATCAAGCGAGTAGACCTAAGCTAAACAATGATCGAAACCTAACTATTCCCTGGTAGCGAAGCCAAAAACTTGATGTGCGGTCGTCGTAGGACTTCAACAAGAAGTTTTACAACTCCCTAGGCAATGCACCTAATCGTTGCAGTGTAGTATAGGCAAGACTCGGGGGTTGTTATCGTTCTCTAAGGGAATAGGTTAGGAAGGCTCGAACAAGATCTAACAAAGGTCTACGGGGTTGAGAGAATATTCTTTTTGTATTTTTATTTTATAGAAAGTAGATAAAATCATGGTTTGAGAGGTTGGTTTGTTTTATCAAATTAAACTACTAATAATAAATCTAAACTACTTTGGTGATAACTATATGATAGACAAACGTATTTACTTAATCATGCATTACTCCTCAGATTGATTCTCCCAATCTTATTGCTTTGTCACACTTGTGAGGATCTGTGTAAGTATTTCCTAAGTCATGAACGAATTACATAAACCCGCCGTCTACGTAATATTCCATTAAGGCAACACACAAGTACGGTAGTGTGAAGACTATTTCAAGGCCTCTAAGAGTATATTAAATGCATTTGAAATATCTTAAGAGGGATCAACCATATTAGGGGTAAGGTAGCATGAAGACTGTTACCGATGGTATCCTTTCTATACACTCGCGTTTCCCTTGACGTCTATGCCAATTTAATATCTTATGGCTAGTTTTCTAAAGCCTAATGCGCACATCCATCACAAGAAGCAACATTAAAAGGATCTACACTCTAAGTTTCATGCAATCATAAGTAAATACTAATAGATCTAGCCTAGCATGTTATAAGAAGGTAAAGAACGCAAATCAATCAAACAATACATAGATATATTGAAAGATTAAAGGGATAGATGAACTTTACTTCATTAAAACATGGATTAAAGACTTTTAAAATAGGGTTTTGAGGCCCTAAAGACGGCCTAAAAAGCTGTCAAACTCGAATATAAAAGATAGGGTTCGTTTCCCAAAATTTACACACTAAAACCTTAAAATCGGTTTTATATATATAGAAAAAATAGCTCGACGGCGTCCTGTTGAAGCCCTGACACTATCGCCACGTCGAAGATTTTAGGTCCACTTTAAGTCGGCTACATTCTAACGCCATCGCCACATCTGTGACGCCGTCGATATAAAAATCCTGATGTCGTAGCTTAGTGATCGCGACGCCGTTTCCACCCTATGTATGCACGGTTTATTCAAAGGATTTGGTGTAGAGTCGTAGTCGTGTCCGTTTCTTCTCCAAATGAGCCCAAGTCGCGTGCATTTCCTCCAAATGTCATCCAAGTGCTAAAAACATGAAAACAAACGATTAAGCACATAATTTGCGCATATTTGCATGATTTAGGGGGTTAAATGACCCTGAAAAAGTGTATAAAATGACACCTCATCACATATAAAGGGTAAGGTTGTAGACGTCATCATGGTCAGAATCTATTCATTATACATCATTCGCTACATTCAAGGATCTCAAAGACAAAAAAAGCACCAGAGGGTTTGTTTGTGTATAACACCCTTGTTTTCAGGTCATTTTACGAAGTCATTAATTTCACTATTTATTTTAGTCTTGTACACGTTTGCTTTTAATTTTAATCGTTAAGTTAAATCGCGTAAGCTAAAAATTATCATTAAACGTAAACGGGCATTAAAAAATTAAATTTACGTCAAGAAAGTGTTAGATAATTATTTGGAGTATAATTATTATCTTTGCACATTTTTTTATTGGTTACGTAAAGTGTTTACGTTTCACGATAAAATACGTTTAGGCCTTTCCGAAACCACCAAAACTTTTTTACGCTTCAACAAATACCCATTTGTATACCCAATGCTTAAAGTTTTATAAAACTTCACCCACATTATTAATATGGCCAAATTCTTCATAAGAAAACCAACAAGGAAAAACAATTTACAAGTATTTACCTTTATTTTCAAACTACAACTACAAGTCTTCAATATAATGCAAGATATTTTGTTATAGATCAAAAATCAACTAGTACTTCACTCCTTCCCCAAAATTCGGATTAAATATAAGTCCCTAGGGGACATTAAGCTCACAAACTAACAACTATGAACTTGTACAACATGAACCTAATTAAATCTTATGTTTTTCACCAAGTCTTGACAAAGACTTTCCTTAGAAATCCTCCTTATGTCTTAAGACTTTCCATATGATCTTAGACTAGTCAAAGTTGTATATATAGGAAGCAACTAGTAAGAACACACACATAACTCATTTCTTAAGGTAAAAACTACACAACTCTCTCCCTTTGTCTCTCCTAGGCCATGGCCAAAACCAAAAAACCCTAAACAATCCATATAATCTTATTTACAACACATCCAAGTATTATTACAATATATCTAAGATATACCAAGAAGGTTTGAAGGTTTAGTTAAGTATTTGCAAGGGTTTAGCAAGGAAGGTTTTGGATTAGGGTTTCATAAGAATTAAGTTTTTCATAGACTTAGAAGCTAGGGTTTGTTTGCTAAACAAGGGTTTAGACATTGTTGTTCATCATCATACATCATATTAAGGTTATCTAAAAACCTTAAACTTTTTACATTCATGATTTTATGTGTATATAACGACTATGTAGTTAATCACCATCTAGGAAACTTATTTACATGAAAAATAGATTTTTTACTTGTGATCATGGTATGATATACTTTTACATATGTTATATGGATGTTAATATCATGTGGGAATGGTAGTATGAGTATTTTACAAGTGTGGTTTATGTATAAAAAGTATATATAAACTAGTGGTTTTAAAAGTTACTTAATAAGTTTATGAGTATAAGGACTTGTTAATCTTGTTATCTTGGACAATATTTGGACAAATCATGTACTAAGGACCTTAAATATGTAGGACATGTGATATATGGTGTTGTAGAAGACTTGTAACAAGTTACAAAAACAAGTTTAAACACATTATTAACTAAAACCCAAAACTTTTTGTTTTAATTCAAAATATAAAGCATTCATTTTATATTCTTATAAAATACTACATCTCATGAGGATTCCAAAAATGTAAGAATTTCGAAAAACCAATTTATAACGAAGGAGATACGCCATTTGTAAGTTATACGATAATAAACGCGTTTATATAAAAAATTTTATAAAACCTCATTACAAAACACCTCTGATATAAAAGGTTGGATATTTTTCTTAGATAGTACATATTTTTAGAATTCCAAAACATTAAGAATCATAATTTTTTGATCAATAACGAAGGAGTTAAGGATTTTTCCGTGATACGATAAATAAGGTTTATAAAAATAATTATATAAACTATGAACAATATCAATCACTATTCATATCAAATACATTTTTAAAAATACACTAGTTAGATAAAACTTTTAATTAAGAAGATGTGCTCGAAAGAATCACTAAAATCGAAGTTAAAACGAATAAGATACGACATTTACGAGTTTATGATAGCTAAATTTATAAAAATAAATTTATAAAAGTATATGAACAGTAAAAATTATTGTTCACCAATAGGTTGAAAATATGAAAATATAATATTTTGATACCTCATCTTAATACGAAAGCGTGGACATAAGAAACATAAGAAACAGACTTAAAACGGTAAAGTTACGCTGTTTTTACTGAAGATATATTTATAAATATTTTTACTTTATAAATATGATTTCACAAATACAATTAGATGGTGATGTAGCTATATATTATTATATACGATATTAGTTATTCAAAGTACTTAGTACTCATACGGCCTATAATGAATTAGGTTGCATTCGGGCGTATTTGTGACGCATTTTCACGCATTTGATTTACATTGTTAACTCATCCACTCGAGGTGAGTTCATAGCCTCACGTTTTACATTTATAATGATTTACAAGTTTTGGGGTGAAAGACATATGCATGTTTTACAATTGTACGCAGGTGGACATTTTACATTACGATTACGTGTTTGCCTAAGTAGCGATAACCCTCTAAGCCCATTATCATGAACTGTCAATTACTTGTTATGAGCGCGAATGTTATAAATAGATCTATTTGGGAATAACATCCTCTTTCGGGTGCGTCATGCTTACTGTGCCGGTATGTCGGACAACGAACGTATACCATGTCGAATTCGGGATGTTGCGGGTTAGAACATCATCACAGGCAATGTTGGCAATTTATATTACAATTCATACATGTCGAGCTTCAGTGTCATGAGCTTAGGGAAACGTAATCAGAATTTATGATGTTTGCATCTGTTGCATTATCATGGGGAAATCTTACGGTCCTACATTATACATTTTAAAAACCTATGAATTCACCAACATTATTGTTGACATTTTAAGCAATGTTTTCTCAGGAGATCAGTGAGGTACAAGACCAGGGATACATTGGTGGTCGTTAATTTAGAAGTCATATGCATTAAAGATTTGGTTGCATTACATTTTGGGAATATATTTGTTATGGACTAAAATCTTTGTATTTTAAACAATGTACAAGTGAAGTCTTGGACTTATGTAACAATAATTTGTTAAATCCAATGTATCAGTTTTAAACGAATTTTAAATGGTCGTTCTTATATATATCTTGTGCTATTGATCTATGAAGTAACACCTCAGACCCATATTCTGCTGCGACCCAATTTGGGGGTGTTACAGATTGGTATCAAGAGCCAAGGTTATAGAGAACCAAGTCAAATGTTTTGCTGGACTATAACCGTTTTTAAACATTGCATTCATACAAAGGGATTTTAACGGGACATACATACACTAGTGTTGCATTAGTTGGTTAGACTAGATGCATGCATGATTGATATACATGTTATAAATACTATCTATATTACATTACTATAAGAGTCTTATATTAATACTTATATAAGCTACTTTTGATTTTCAGATTTGGTCATGTCGGATTCAGAGGATTCCACCAAGAGTAATTATTTAGCAGAGGTAAACTAATGAGGTTTAACGATGATCCAAAAACTGACATGATTACTTAAGTTTATGGAACTACACGTTGTCCTTCTATGGAATTTAATTATGTTGCTTGACCTCTTAGGCTCTTTTTCTCTTCTAAAAATCTACTTTTATGGTTTTGGTATCGAGAATATGATTTAGCACACTTAAAACTCATTTTTGAGTTTTTTATTTATAAGGTCTGGAAGTTGGTTCGATACGGTGTATCTAAGTATTGGATCCGGCGTATTAGGGATTTCTTAGAGTAGGGACCACGCTGATATCTTCCAGAATATTTACATACTATATCTTAATTTGGTTGTATTGAGTTTCTCTGGATACGGCGTTATTGAGCTTTATTCTTCTGTAGTCTTTGGTGAGTGCAGGCACGGATACGCCGTATCTTCCTTGATGGATATGGCGTATTGGTCTTCAGAATAGTAATCTTCAAATATTCTCATTTAAGCTTCCAGACCATGCGCGCCTTTTTGATAACTTTAACCATTACTTCATATTTATGGCAATTATCAAATATAATCGCATTTAAGTAACAGTTTTTTGCCAATAAACTATACATAATAGTGTTTAATAACATGGAATAAATGACGCTATAAAATAGACGTTATTTGATGTCATCCAATATCCCCGCACTTGAATCCAACTTGTCCTCAAGTAGTCTTTAGAAGTTTATAAAAATGTATCCCTAAGGATATTTTCCGTTAAAGCATTTATTCGATTTCTTACAAGTACACAACAAAACACCTCACGAAATAGGAAGATGAAATCACTCAAATCACTTAACTAATCTATGTGGTAACATGTAACTAAATCGCTCAATTACTTGGTCGTGACAAGTATTCTATCATAAGCTTGGCAGGGATACACATCTCCACAACTAAAGCCAATGTGTAACAAGTTTATAAAGGTAAATATAGGTTTTTGTATGGAAAGGCTTACGGTTGATCAATCTATAATCTTTCACCAGAAGTACCACTCTAACAAGGCAGCTGAAGCACACATACATAGCCGTAATGACGAAATAGACATGTGTGTTCGATCACATCCTCATTTGAATTTAACCAACAGTTAGGATGAAGAATGATATAGGGTAGGAACCTTCTAACTTTCACCAAAAGTCGTAAACCAATGAGGCATCTAAGACATGCATACATGGACATAACGACGGAATAGACATGCACGCTCGAACAAGTCCTCATTCGTGTAAAACCAGCGGCTAATCATTATGTGAGAGGGAAGTAAATTGTTGTTAAATAAAAATCAAGAAACAAATAGATTAATACTTAAGATACAATTTGCTAGACACTTTTTCCCGACCGTTACCATGATTAAGACACAACTATATACAACGTCTTGATCATAGATTAAAAACAACAACCTAAGTTAGCATTCCCGTAACGGTCAACTTCCCAAACATCCCAAAACTTTACATACTCTACAAGGCAAGTGGTGATATCTTCTACTTTGTACAATACTCTACATCATTGATTTTCAAGACGTGTCAACGAATAATCGATCCTTCGTGTAATTCCTTCGGTAGTCGCGAAACGATTATCTTCAAACATTCTTTCTCTTTTTGTATTTTTCTCATTTTTTCGATTTTTTTTTCTAACTAAACTTTAAATTTCAGTGTAGTTTCACCATCTTCACGATCATAATAATTCCAGATAATTTCTTCGTTAGTTCTTCGTTCTTCGGATTCACCATTAATTGTGATGGTAGTAAAATCACATGAGTTTTGGACTACTATAATACATTCCCATATGGGGGGGGCCAATGTGCAAATTCCAAACCGCACCAATGATAGAAAAATGACATACAAAGACTCGGGAATGACAACTTTCACTTTTAAGCAAATTCTAGCAACTGTGTAAATTAAAACATTAATTCTAACTGGGTAGGCTTAAGGTTGTATTGTGTGTGTAACAAAACAAATATGTGGTGTAATTCCTAAAGGATTGGCTCTACGGGTTTTTCTAGTGGATCATCACTTTAAAAATGAGAGTGGAAAAGGGTTTAAACTAGAGGTTAACTAACTGGTATAGTTAGTTAATAAGCAACATGTAAAGACGATTTAGGTGTAATCCTAAAATTTACCAATTTAAACAAGTTACTCTAATTAAATCCATAATACTCATTATTGTGGTCTCGAATAGATATATCAAGCCAAGTTTTAAAGTCTACAACATCACCAACACACTCATATTTTGTGGAATTTGGGTAAACATTTGGAAATGAAAAGGCTAAATCCTCACAATATCTAAAAAGGGTTATTGTGTGCTGGTTATATAACATGTAATTTCACAAAAGTATGCTTGAAAATTTGTTAAATTTGAGCATAATTTAAGCATTTTAGTGTGAAAAATAGGACAAGTAAACATTCTAATTCCATCCCCCCACTTGAATTATACAACGTCCTCGTTGTATATATAAAACATTAAATACGGGAATTTAAAAAGAATTAAAATGAGAAACTCCCCTGATATTTGCTTGGTAGATTCTCCAAGTTGCGTTTATTGAGCAAGAATTCATGTTGAACAGCCGCTTTGAAGTTTCAACACTCAAACACTTCAATATTTCCAGATTTATAAATTCTCCACCAACATTCGTCCATTTTCTTTTACGAGGTCATGTATAGATTATAAGAAAAACATATGCATTCCTATCTTGGTACCTATGGTTAATTTAAACTAAACTAAACTAACTAATTACGAGTTAGTCTAGTGGATACGGCGTATCAGTTTAGTGAATACCGTATTCCAGAACTGACAATAATGTTTTTTTAAGTGCAATAAAATAAAGACTGATAACGTCCAGACAATCAATACGCCGTACGGTTTGGAGCAGATACGAAGTTATTGACTGTCTACAGGAGACAGACTCGATAAAATTAAATAACAATCCGGGTTGTTCTACTAGGAAGCACTTTTATTTATAGCGAAGTCTTTAAGTTAGACTTGTCTTCAGCTTCATGTCTCATTCCATCTCATGCGTGCTAACGTGCCCGCGTGTGAGCCATTCTTCCGTCTTTGCATTTCAAATGTAATCGGGTCCTAGATTTAAAACTCTTTTGTAGAACCCTTTAAGCTTTTGATATGCATGCGAGATTCCATTTTTCTCATCCTTCTCACTTACCTTCAGTAATGGTGGGATTTTGTTGCATTGCTCATTAGTGTGGTCATTAAACCTCAGGTGTGATCACTCCATTTGGTAAGTTACTTCATCATTACCATTGTAAATGGTAATCATTCCATCAAACCATTTTGTTTTAATTCTAACTTCTCTTAAGAATGGTTCGCCAACAATAACATCGCCCATTCCTTCATCACGATAAGTGATTGTAGTTTTACGTACCTATAAAATAATATAATCCCGAGAGTAATTAAGAAAGTTACCAAGTTACCCTTGATAAAATTCACTCTCAAAAATATATATAATATAATATAGAATACGTATAATAAACCGGGCAAGTATGATCACCCAGGTCGTTATCCCCAACGACTCGTGGAATGGAAACCTCGTTTAAGTCTGGATCCTGATTTGAATTAGAGAAGAGATATTTTTTTGATTTAATTAAACTACTAAAATTAAAGGCACAATTAAACTACTAATTAACAAAATAAACTAATTACGAAATTAAATAAAATGCGACATTTAAGAAAACAAATGCAATTTAAATCTTAAAAATGTAAACTAGATTTCTAAACCTAAATTAATGCTAAAGAAAATTTTAGGTAAAAGAAAAATATTTTTTAAAGGCTTTTTGACTTTTTTATGAATTAAAATCTATTTAATCTAAATTAAATTCTAAAAATAAAAATTAAGTTGATAGAAATTAAGAAAAATACTTTTTAAACTATTTTAATCCTAAATTACTTAAAAACAAGAGAAAAACATTTTGACACTACTTTTTCTATTTTAAAGACTAAAATTTAAAATTAAGGATTAAAAATTAAAAACTAAAGATTTTAAAAATTAAATGTTTAAAGATAAAGTAAAAAATTACTTTTCTATAAAAATGACTTAAGAGATTTTAAAACTAAACTAATATATTTTTTTATTTTTATGAAACTTTTTCTATTTTTTTTTTTTTTTTAGGATTTTTGAAAATGAAATATTAAAAACTAAATTCGAAAATTAATTTTTAAAAATATAAAACTTAAGCTAAAAATTATGTAGAAATACTTTTAAAAACAAGAAAAGTTGCAGAAAAATAGATTTTATTAAAAAGCCCCAATTTTAATCCTTACATTAAAAACTTATTTGACTAATTAAATAAAAACATAATTTATATTTAATTAAAACTATTTTATAAACACTGAAACTCAAACAGCCCAAACACATGGGCCAGAAAGTGACATTTTAGAAAGTTAAGGTGTGGCGGTGTAAAGTTAAAGTTTTAGTTAAATACACCTAAGTTTGAACACTCTAGCAGAATCAGTCCCCTTAACTAGGGACTTAACAAGACTAACACTATTAAAACTAACAAGGGACGTAACTTATGAAATTAAAAAGGACTGATTAGAGTAACTGGCAAGGATATACAGTGTATATTTAACTAAAAGGAACTATTAAAATGACAAAAAAATAGTTCACTGCAGCACTATTAACCAACAAACAGCATCCCCTTTCTTAAATTTATCAGCTTTTTGCTTTTTTAAGAGCTTAAAATTTAATTCTACTTATTTAAAATAAGCTGAATAAGCTTATTAAGTTATAAGCTCTAACAACTATATCATCAAAGCTAATTAAAAGGTATTTGACAGAATTTAGACTAACTCAATTACTTTGCTTATTCACACAAAGCAATTCAAACTGCTTATTATTTAATCTCTATATTATCCCAACAGTTTATGATAAAACTAAAAGATAGAACCTAATTAAAACAAAAATATAAAGAGTACCTTAGAGTTCAGCATGAACAACGAAACAACAATAAGCTGTTTGCTTATAGCTTATTCGGCTTAGCCCACAAGCACAATCAAACACAACCTAATCTAGGTCCTAATTGGTGACATCAACATCTAACCCTCTCGAAAACAAACTGCCATCCATTCCATATGTTTTTCGAGTCTTGTCCAAACAACAACAATAACAAACACAAACATATATATCTTGGCAGAATTTAAATGAGGACACGATTTATATAAAATAAAACTTTTATTAAAACTTGGAATATATTCTTACGCAATACGAAATGAAATTGATTATTTGAAGTTACATAAAAACTACTATACAACTTGAATTGTAATCGATTTAAACTAAAAATTTTATAACTGAAAAATTAAAACTAAACTATCTTCTTTGGATGGATTGAGCCGGGATTTATACCCAAAACCTTGAGCTATTACATATCATTCTTTGGTCCGCTCTCTTCGGACTCATCACAGCCCTCCATCTTATCTCTCTCCTTGATCTCATATGTAAGCCGTAGGATTCATTAGTGAGTATAAACCCGGATCGATGATGTGGCCGAGTGTGTTAGTTATGTGAGTGTGTATACTCACACACGTCACATCATCCAATCAAATCCTTAGATTGCCACGGTGGATTGGGGTTGTGGTTAATTGATAGTGATGGGTGAGTTAGGGGTTGTGAGGGGATAATGCACAATTAAGGATTACCAGCGTGGCATTCCTTTGATGTGACATTGTGCTAGTTCTCTGAGTGTTTTAGCACAAAAACCCACTTAAATTTGTGCTTTCACCATTGTTGATGTGGCCTTTGATTGGAAGAGGTTAAGTAATCCCTTGATAAAGACTGATTTGACCCTTGCCTTGCACTTATGAGCTCTTTAATTGACTATTGCACCCTTTGATTTTGATTTGCCCCTTGGTTTTAACTGCTTGGTGAAACGGGAGAGACGGGTGAATAGTAAATGTGATTTGGCTCCCAATTTTGACAGTTAAAACTGTTGGATTTTTGGTATAATTGCACTTTCAGTCCTTCTCTTTCTTTTCCCTTTTTCAAGTTATAAATAACTTTCCGGATTTGCAAGTTTGGCCCTTGTGGATGTATATAAAAGAAATGAGTTAGGGTTTTGGGCTTTGTTGACTTTAATTGACCATCTTTGACTGACTTTGACTGAGGTTTGGCTCTTCTGGATTTAGCTTTGTACTCTTCTGATTCTCGTGTCCGTGCTTGCTCGATTTTGACTGAATTCTTGTAATTTTTGACTCATCCGTACCTGCACACACAGAACACAAATACAAGCATAATTTTGCCATTTTTGGTCTGTTTTGGGTTAATTTGGGTTGTTTTAAGCATAAATGGATATGTGTATTTTACACTTATCAAAATTCCCCAAACTAAGCGATTGTGTGTCCTCACGCAATATCAGATGCCTTATAACTAATTATCTCGAAACTTCATCAAACTAAACCTTTGAAAAGTAGCAAAGATTTTTGTTGAGAAAATTAAGAGATTACAAGTTATAAAACACCCGACTTCCCATTTTCAAAGATTTTTCTCTTTTTATGGCTTTTCTTGATAAATAATTACCTAACTACAACTTATTTGTGTTGACATAATGTATTGTTTTCATTACCTCATCGGTAACTTTTAGGATCATAGATAAAAAGCACAATTAAGTGTCAAAAAGATAACTTCATCATCCCCGATTTTTTACTTTCCCCATGCTAAGCTTAAAAACAAGATCATTGTTAATTACAAGTCATGACACTAACACTACTCATAAATACTAATTGTGTACTTACTTTTCCTCCCGCAAATCCTACTTTTGTATCTCAGGATTTTACTTAAGTCATATACCCGAAGGCTCTTTAAGACTTTTGTTTCGATATTTATTAATTCCAAAAATAAAGCGTAATGGTAAGAACGCAATAATTAGCTCCTAGCTCTTTTCAAAAGATCAAATGTCATCAAGATTAAAGTCCACATCGAGGCAACCAAAATTTGGCTTTTATTAGATTACTTAAGCAAGGCACCATTCATGTCATATACCCTAAGGCTCTTTAAGACATGAATGGACCAATCTTATTTGCACCATATACCCTTAGGCTCTTTAAGGCACAAAGTAAGACAAAAAATTAAGCAACATTATTATACCTCAGTCCTTTAGAAGGCTACAACATCGGCCACGCCTCCGACAAGATGTAGCAATCATATTTCGACTTCGGAAATTTCCTCGACCTTTTAGAAGGCTGTAACATCGGTTGTGAGCCGGCAAGATGCAGCAAACTTTTATCAGTCTCGGATTATTATTGAATTCTACTTATCCCATATACCCTAAGGCTCTTTAAGGAATAAGCAAAATATTTGCTAATGTGATACATATAGTATGCCAAATTAAGTATTCCTGATGTGTACTCATCCTAATCACAAAGGAACTAAAGAAAACTTCTATTAGCTAATTATTAACCAAAAAACCATACAACTCTATTTATTAAACATTTATATAACGGTGAAACAAGCTAATGGGAGAAAAAGCCACAATTAATACATATGAGCTTGAAAGAAAACCAACTATTCTACGTTTAATGTCATGACTTATAAATAACACTATCATTTCTTGTTCTTCACAAAAGAAATTTGCAAATACTTAGCCTATATAAAATCCAACTTGGCATATTTAAAATCTACTTGAGATTAGCACAAGTCTTCATTTACTAATGATTCAAGTCTAGCATGTTTAAAGTCTACGTGAGACTAGCACAAACTATCATCATTAATTGTTAAGGGATAAAGCTAGAACTCTACACGTACGATCGGGTCAAAAATTACTTCTTATTCTTACCAACGGAAAACCTACATTTTTGTCTTAACACATTTTTTATATATTTATTTATTTATTTAATTTTTATTTTATTTTAATATTAAAACTAAATAACAAGACTGAAAAATTTAAAATTTTTGCTATTTTTGTGGGAAAAACGGGTACGTGAGAACAAAACAATAAGCAAGCAACATCAAATCGATAGATTCCCTTCCCCAAACTAAAACGAAACATTGTCCTCAATGTTTAAAGTCGGGTCTCTACGTAAATCTAAGCCGTTTATGAAGTATGCAAAGATAAACGTTAATCGATAATGATGAAAGGATATGGATCTCCCCAAACTAATTTCACACAAAGGATGAGAAGCTCGAGTTGAACGGGATAAATCAACCGGACACGAGAGGCTTCAAAGAAATTGTTGGGAGAATCCTGCAAAAATCACAACAAACAAGCAACAAACATCGAGAAATCGGAGAGAGAGTACAAGCCTTTCTCAACACAACACATTGGATAATAGAAAGAAAATAGAAAGGATAAGCATGGGGTGAACTCCCACGAAGCGGCTTGTTTTTGGTCACCGAGTCGCAAGCTCGACTCGATCCCTGAATTTAGTTGTCCTTAGGGAAAGTCTGGAGGTCCGGGATAACCAATGGTGGTGTATCCCCTCCATAGTAGTGCTTCAAACGGTGGCAGTTGACTTTGAAATTAGAACCATCGGCATGAGACAACTTGGCAGTGCCATAAGGATAAACTTCGGTGATTGTGAAAGGTCCGGACCATCGGGACTTGAGCTTTCCGGAGAAAATCTTTAATCGGGAGTTGAAAAGCAAGACTTGATCACCAACATTGAAGATTCGGTTCTTTATCTTGGAATCATGTAGTTTCTTTGTCTTCTCCTTGTAGATTAGCGAATTCTCGTAAGCTTGATCTCGAAGCTCGCTTAGTTCATTGAGTTGAAGCTTTCGATGATCGCCCGCGGTCTTTAAATCGAAGTTGGCATGCTTAAGAGCCCAATATGCTTTGTGTTCTAGTTCAACTGGTAAGTGACACGCTTTTCCATAGACTAACTTGTACGGAGTGCATCCAATAGGAGTCTTGTAAGCGGTTCTAAAAGCCCATAATGCATCATCTAGTTTGTCGGACCATGAGGCACGGTTTTCTCCGACCGTCCTCTCACCGTCCTTCCAAAATTCTTTTGAGACCTCGATTCGTGACTTCAACTTGGACCACTCGTTTGAGGTGGTTAAAGGAGTCGAAAGACGACGATAGTGCACACCATATTTAGACATAACTTTATCAATTTGTCGTTACAAAAATGGGTCCCTACGATCGCTTATGATTGCTCTCAGAGCACCGGATAGGGAGGAAAAATGGATTTTAAGAACTTAACAACTAACCCCTAGGCATTCGTTGTGGGGAGCGCTTTCGCTTCACCACTTGGAAAGATAGTCAGACGGCTACTAGGATATATTTGTTACCACTAGATGACGGTAAAGGTCCCATAAAATCAATTCCTCCATAAATCGAAAATCTCAAATACTTGAATTACATTTGAGGCATCTATCACGTTGAGGCGGGAGTTTTTGACCTTGCTCTTTGACATGTCATTCACATGTTTGATCAAATTTCGTAGGCATCCTTATAAATGGTAGGCCAAAAGAAACCGGCATCAAAAACCTTCTTGGCGGTAAAGTTGGCTCCGTAGTGTCCCCCGGTGGGTCCACTATGACAAGCTTCGAGAATTTCGAGAGCTTCTTTGCATTTCTACACACCGTTCGGGATTATTTTGATTCCGACAAGATCTTGAAAAAGAAAATAGGGTCACCCCAAAAATAATGTTTTACATCTTTAAAGAACTTGTTTTTCTCTTGAGTTGACATTCCTTTTTTAATGAATTTCCCCGCGTAGTAGTTAGGAAAGTCGGCGAACCACGAGGTACTTTGGTCTTTGGAAGTTAACACACTTAAAGTCTCTAAAGGAAAAGTCTCGGAAATCTCTTTCGGATCAAAAGTATTTTCGTAAGTGTTTTCTAAGGACGAGAGAGGTGGCATCGGCTGCCATTTAGTTTTCAGCTCCTTTGGTATCGATATAACTTAAAATCAAATTTTGAAGATACTAAGTCCTATCGAAGCATACTTGCTTTGAGTCTTTCTTGTGTAGAGATATTTCAAGCGGAGTAGGACCGTATAAACAAACACTCCTTGTTCATGATTAGATTTGATGAAACTTCTCGTAAGACATAAAACTACGACAAGCATCTCTTATCTCGGTTGTTGGGTAATTCGTTTTCTTGCTTCAGTCATCGTCTTGCTAGCTTAATGGAATTGGTCAGAAATGCTTCTAATCCTTTGTCTTAGGACCACACCGATTGCATAATTCACTTGCATTCGCACATGATTTCAAAAGGTTGGTCCCCTTTTTGGGAGCAATGAGAATTGGAGGGCTTTTTTTTTTTTTAGGTCACTTCTTTTTTTTAATGTTTGAAAGGGTAGAATGCAATCTTCCAAATAAATATGTAACGGAGTGTTTTTCTCTAAAAGAAGGGTCATGGGTGTGAGATTCTTGGAAAGTCTTTGATAAATCTTCGATAGAATCGCATGCCCCCCCCCCCGAGAAAACTTCGAAGATTTCCTTTAACGTTCGTTGGAGAGGGAAGCTTTGAAATTACATCAACTTTTAGCCTATATCGACTTCAATTCCTTTTCTAGAAATTTTGTCCACTAAACCAATGCTTCTTTAACATGAATGGCTCTTTCCTCAATTTAGTGCCTAATTTTGTGTTCTTCACACCTTTTAGCATTTTTCTAAATTAGCAAGACTCGAGGAAAAAAGAATCTCTCAAAAAATGAAAATCGTCATAAAAACTTCCATTGTTTTCTTATCATATCGTGAAAAATGGGCCATCATACAACGTTGAAAGTTCAGGAGCATTTTGCACAATCCGAATGCATACGAACGGTCGCGAAAGTTTCGTATGGGCAACGTGAAGTAGGTTTCTCTTCGATCTTTAGGATCAATTGGGATTTGAAAATTACCCTGTAAAACCATCTAAGAATCAATAATCATTCATTGTCGGCTAATCGCTCTAACTTTTTGTCCATGATTAGTATCGGAAAATGGTCTTTACAAGTTGCTTCGTTCAACTTTCGATAGTCGATGCAAACTCTCCATCCCGTGACTAATCTTGTAGGCACCAGCTCATTTTCTTCGTTCGTGACAATGGTCTATAGCTTTGAATTTTAAAAATGTGAAGAACGAGAAATGATAGAGTTAAATATAAGTTTATGTGCTAAGCAAGATTCTTCTAAAAACTTATACAAGTAACTTGTGGTTTTCTCTCCCGTGAATTTCTAATCCACCTAAATCATACGTACTCAATTTAATTCAACTAAGTAAATCGATGTTTTCAGAAAAAGCTTCAAATTTGTAAACTTGAGTTTTCAAAACGAGATTTTGTAGTGATTAAAAAGATAAATGCCAAAGAAGATGAATGGAATTTTGAAGTGAATGCAACATATGCATAAATATATTGAAATTTTGCCATGAAGCATGCAGTGATATTATGGAGCAAGTTATATGATGTGTCGTGAATTTCCCACTCCGGCTAGCAACGAGGTGGGGTTCGTAACTAAGTCGTCTTTACTAATCATAGAGATTTGGTGTGTCGTGACATATCTCATTGAAAGAAAGTCTCAGGTGAGGTTAAATCTCTTAAGACACCATCTTAGCCTTATTGGATAAGGTGTTGATGTGAATCCTCTATCGCTAGAACGGGGTGGGTTTTCTACTTAAGAACCACGGTCGTTGGTTGTGATATCCTACTCCGTTAACCATGAGGGAGGGGTTCAACCTAAGAATCAACGCATTCCTAGTTTAAGAACTTTGATTATATGATGTGAAATGTTGCAAAAAGTTCTAAAGTTTAAATCTCGAAATCATGTTACAAGGTCTTAATAAGTATGTTGCTTTGAGCATGTCATCTTGAATTATGACTATGGAAAATAAGTTGACCTCTGGTTTAATTAAAATGAGTAACACATTCAATCGAATATAATGTTGGGAGTTGAAAGTTCCAAGTCATAAGTATGAGGGTTATCATGTATAACTTATATCGACGATGATCTTGTTTAATTTGACTTTGCTTGGAACTTGTCCAAAATCGAGGACGATGAATTTATCCGTCCAGGACATCCGTAGATTACTCTACGGACGCTTCTCTTCTATGATCCCAGTGTTAATAAAAATAAAGAAAGTCAAACATTGTTAAAAATGAGAAAATCCAATTATAATATTAGTTGTAGTTAGTGTAAATTCAGAAAATGGTGAAAACGGGCTTACTATGTTTACTTCATAACAGTGCTGTGAGGACACCAAATACCTTAGGTTTTGGGGATTTGATAAGTGATTATTTACACTTATCTTTTACTCTACAATGAGCTTAAATGGGCCAAAAAAGACAAAAAACTGCCAGAAATATATGTTTGTTTCGCCTTTGTATTGCTGCTGGAAGTGGATATCATCAAAAGAAGAAAAACAAGCCTCAATACCTGACCAAATCTGAGATGGAATGGATAAGACCTGTGCAATTAAGGCAAAGTCCAAAAATGCCAAATGTCAGAGTCTAATACAGAGGATCAGCCAGTTCAAACCGGAGCCGGTAACATGAAGATAATGTTGGATTGCAATCTTAACCTCATCTGATGGGCCGGGAAAGCCAATAGTATATTTTTGAAGAATGTGAACGTCCAAATGGGCCCTAGTCAATTACAACAGACCATTTGTGTCTGCATTTGACAAAGACTGTGAAGATTGAAGGCCCAATCTACTAGCCCAGTTACATGCAATCTCATGCCATTGTACACACAAACACCTGAATCCTTATTGGCCTTAAAAGCCCAATAAATAAACCTGTACTTTTTGGGCCGCAAACACCAACCCAGTGGGCCAAATTACAAGCCCAAAACATGCCCAATACCCTTTTTACAAAACCATAGGGACTTGTTGTGTTATTTTCAAAAGTATTTTATAAAGAAAAAGAGCTAAAAAGAGTCCTCAGGGACTGAATCTGCCATTTCGCCAAATTTCTTTTACAATTTTAAAAGCCAAGGACTGTTTTTGTAATTGTTCAAAACCTTCTTTATTTCTCTTTTTATAAAACGCAGGGGACCAAAAGTGTCACTTTCTAAAACCTAATTATAACTGTTTTTTTTCGGCTTATATGAAATGAAAAAGATGAAGAAAGTATGAGGCCAGTTTTTGCTCTTCCACCCATTCGTTTCTTTTAAACCTGCATGAACACTTGTACTCAAACCCCATGCCAGTCCAAATCCTTATACCACCTCTCCCATGGTTTCTAGGCCATACCACCTCCCTATTACTTTCCCTGCTCTCCCCATACCATTTCCCACAACCCAATACCCCTATAACTTTTCCACTTGGCAATCCCACTCAACCCGAGACCCCTTTAATGGTGAGATGGTGTACAAAAAGGAATGGAGGGCTAGGATTGAGTATGCTGCCTTGTACACACACAGCAAACACAACCCAAGACAAAAGAATGCCTTTGGACTTCTATAAAAGAGAAGAGAACAAGCCAAGAACGAACCCCTGTTTTTTTCTTTTCTTAGTGTAAAATTTAGTTAAGTTTTCTTAAAAAGTATTGTACTCAGTTTATTTTAAGTTTGTGTTGTATTATTTCCAGTTTTAATAAAAGATAAGAGTTTTTTGTGTTATTGCATTTATCAAAATTTAAAGTGTAAATTAAGCCATCAATTCTGTTTAAACTTGCATAACCATGTGTAAAAGTTGTTAAGTTCAACTTAATAACACTTGTCTTACCCCTTTACTTCATTGAAAAAGGGCTAAAAACCCGAATTTATAAATTAAGGGGGTGTTTGGTTTAGACCTTAAAATGGGTCAAATGGGTGTTGCAATGGGTCATACTCACTCAGCCAACTTCACTCAGCCAATCTTGGCTGAGTGTGTGGGCTCATTAGGTCCATTTTAACTATAATTTTTAGTGTAAAAATAAGTTTTTAAGGCTCCTTTGCTTTCTGTCAAAGTTTTATAAGCCACAAAGTGAGCTAAACCACTTAAGCTGTGTAGACAGCTTAAGCACACCTTGTTTGTGCTTATTTGAGTGTTACTAGCTCTTTTCAAAACCCCCTTGTTCTGTCCCTTTAATTTGACCAAATATAACTCAAGTCTTTAATATGCATTTTTCTTGAAAACCTTGAACTTCCACCTCAAAATTCAGCAGGATTAAGTCCTCATTAATAACTCAAACTTTGGAAATAAGTTTAATTATATCCCTTGTAAATCTGTTTGTGGTTGGTTTTGGGTAAAAAGCTCTTAAGTGCTTATTTCAATAAGCCAAAATAAGCCCCTTGGCCACTGCCTAGCCTCCCCTGGTGCTGAACACCTAAATTCAGCCCCACTTTTCTAGCTTATTTAATATTAAGCCATAGGTTCTTATTGCTTTTAAACATAGCTTATAGGTAGTTGTCTTAGGATTAGCAGCTTATTTTAGTTAGTAAGCTTATTTTGTTAGCTTATTATAGGCTTAAAGTTCCCCTTTTTCTGTTTTTATAATAAACTGTTTAGATTAGCTTATTGATTTCAGCTTATCTTAAGGCTTATTAGGAAGCCATAGCTTATATTTAGGACTCCCCTTAGCCTTATTAACTGTCCCCCATAGTTGTAGCTTATTTGGCAGCTTAAATCCCAATAAGAAAGAAAAATAAGCT